>CAJNIZ010003950.1:0-22471 GCA_905231905.1 Symbiodinium pilosum
AAACCCTCAAAATCTAAAACCCCCCAAAACCCTAAACCCCTCCACCCTAAACCCTAAACCCCTAAACCCCTAAACCCAAAACCCCAAACCCTAACCCCTAAACCCCTAAACCCTAAGCCCCTATACCCCTATACCCCTAAAAACTAGACCCCTAAGCCCCTAGACCCTAAACTGCTAAACCTCTACACCCTAAACCCTAAACCCCTAAGCTCCTAAACCCCTAAACTCCTAAACCGCTAAGCCTCTGCACCCTAAACCCTAAACACCTAAATCCCTAAGTAGCCCCTAACCCCTAAACCCTAAACCCCTAAACCCTAAAGCCCTAAAACACTTAACCCCTGAACCCCTAAACCCCCAAAAACCCTAACCCCTAAACCCCTAAGGCCCTAAACCCCTAAACCCCTAGACCCCTAACCCCTAAACCCCTTAACCCCTAAGCCCCTAAGCCCCTAAACCTCGACACCCTAAACCATAAACACCGAAATCCCTAAACCCCTAAACACCTAAGCCCCTAAACCGCGCCCACCCTCCTTGGCGGAGGCCCGTCGGCCATGCGTAGCGCCTTTGAGGTCGAAGCGCTGGAGCACTTCGGCTCGGCCACCCAGGACATTTCCTTGTAGGGTTTAAGGTTTTAGGGTTTAGGGCTTTAGGGTGTAGGGTTCAAGGTTTTAGGGTTTTAGTTTAGGGTTTTAGGGTTTGGGGTGTTAGGGCTTATAGGTTTTAAGGTTTGATGTTTTAAGGTTTCTGGTAGGAGGAAGACTTCTAAAGCTTTAGAGTTTGTAGGGTTTAAGGTTTACGGTCTTAGGGTTAAGTGTTTTAGGGTTGAGGGTAGGGGCGTGGTGGGGTTTACGCAGACCCCACCTTCTAGCATGAGAGGGGGAATTACATAGGCGCTATAGAAGGGTTATGATGGATTGATATACTCTCTTCCCCAATAACCAGGGCTAAGAAAGTTCAAACTTTAATATAGTTACCAAACAAGGAAGGCCAAAAGGTTCAAGTTCTTTTCTTGGCCAAGTAAGTCTAGGCATCTAGTTGTTCGATCCTCCCAGGGACCAGGGCCCGTAAATCCCCAACCCTAAACCCTAAGCCCTAAACCCCTAAACAGTAGGGGCAGGGGGCTTCAGGTTTCAGGGTTTGCTTTTGGGGGATTCAGTGCTTGGAGTTTCAGGTCAACAGTACAAACTAGTTCCTGAAGAACACTTTAGAGCATCGAGGCTTCATGAAAGGCAAAAGGAAATGGAACATGAAAGGGAAGCTGGGATTATCAGGGTTGACGATATAGGGTTTTTAGGGGGTCCAAGCCTGCCACTGGCTTAAGGCTTAAGGTTCAGGCTTCTCAACACACTGTCCCATAGAATAGGAACAGCGGAATGTGTCAGGGAGCCCTTGTCAGATACAATAACTGCCCTACATGCTGCGCGATGCTGACATCTAGTGGGGCGTGCGGCTAGCTCAGGCAGATCGCCAACATACTACATTCCGAAGGCAAGCAGCCCCTACCAAAGAAAACGCCGCCCAACACAGCGCAAAGCAGTAAAAACAGCGGCCAAAAAAAGTGGACCCGTTTGTTGCTGCAGCTTTTTGTAAGGAGTCTCACAACTACTGATACCATCCCCCAAACTAACGTTGCACTACCCGAAGAAGCCCTAGCGACAACTATCATGTCTAAGACAACTACGTGTCTTCATGGGGCTCAACTTTAACTAGCCGGGCGGTAGATAAGGAATCTGTGAAGTGTGGTTACATTTTAACGCCTTAAACCCGAAACCCTGTGCTTAATTTACTGGGACTTAGTACGGAATAAGGGAATGTATTATAGTGGGAGTGTGCAGGTATTATGTTCCCTTTTCCCCTGCTATGTTTCAGTAAGTTTAGGGCGGGATCAATCGAATAATCCCGGATGATGCTCCCTACATTCCCTTCCCTCACTGCCTCACTCCCCCTTTCAGCACCAGTCGAGTTCATTTAGGGATGATGGTGTAGAGCTCAAGGTATAGGGTGTATAGTGTAGGGTTTAAGCTAATAGTTCTGGGTTGACGGTCACAATGTACTCATGGTGTATATATATATACCATGATTAAAATGGGGATATAGCAGGAGGTTATATATGTGGTTTCCACGGCCTACATTTCGGGCCTTGTATGAAGTTCCCTCAAACCCTAAACCCTAAACCCTAAACCCTTTAACCCCCCACAACGAATGATCCTCCGGACCTTAAAAGCCCGAAATCCTCAAGCCTACTCCGAAGTCCTGAAACTGAGGCCCCCAAAGCTCAGCCAAAATCCAGGTTGTAAACCCTGAACCATAATTTTAGGGTTTTAGGGTTTAGGGTTTAGGGTTTAGGGACATAAATAAACCCTACCCAAATCCTAAATTCTAAGACACCCGCCAAACCGTTGTAAAGCTTCCTTGGACCATCAGCCAAATGGGTCTGCCACCAACGTGCAGCTGGACCTCATACAGCCTGGGTCGCGGGGTTTGGGGGTCAAGGGTTAGAGCTTAAGGTTTGAAGGGACAAGCTCTTAGAACTTAGCACTGAGGGTTCAGGGCTTGGGGTTTAGGGTTTGAATTCAGAGCTTGGGATGTTGAGTTCAGGATTTGGGGTGTAGTGCACATAACTTCAGGTTTATAGAGGCTGCTGCAATTCGTAAGCACTCTAAGAAGGTTTATAACTTTGTTTTTAAGATCATATCAGGCACTGGTTACATAAACATCTTGGGTATCCAAAATATTTTCAAGGTGCTTGAACCCTTACCCGCAAATACTACCTACTATGTAGACACGAATTACATCCGAAACCCTTGATACTAGAAAGATTACACAAAGAGTCAGCCATCCCGTCAGCGTGGACTCTCCTATAGGGTTTAGGTTAGGTCATTCCCCCTTACAGTAGCTGTTACCACAATGGGTTATAGGAGTTATAAGAACCCCCTTAATAAGGCCCCTTTAAGGACAGTTACTGGGAGGGGGAATGACCCAAGGTTTAGGGTTTAATTAAGTTTCAGGGTTTAGGGTCGCCCCAGCCCTATGCTTCCCCGCAGCTTGGCCCCGTGCCAAGCCCGGATTCTCTCGAAAAAAAGCTTACAAAAAGGGGAACCCTAGAGGGCAGTAGTACAAAACATTGCTTGGGGTTTTAGGGAACTCAACATTTCACGACCGACCAGAGACCCTACATCCCTAAACCTGAGATGCTCACATTGAGACAGTCACAACCCCTGATCAAATAGGATGTTTGGGACGATGGAGCCTATTCCTTTTCTGATCTTTTTTTTTGCAGCGGCTCCTTTCCTCCTTTTCTGATCTAGGGCTTCGGGTTTAGAGGTTAGGGCTTCGGGATCAAGAATTAAAGTTTAGGGCTTAGGGTTTAAGGATTAGGGTTAGGGATTTGGGTTTAGGGATCCCTTGTCGTAAGTTCCTTAGGTCAAGGGCGTACATGGGGGGAGCAGCAGGCAAAAATGTGGCCCACTCATGGGGTCTTAGGGTACCCAAAGAGACACCCTAATTTTCAAAACCGCTGTCTCTGATCTTGCAGGATATGGGGATACCACAACTTTTTGCGGGGTTTGGGCCTAAACCCTACATTCGAAACCAAACATCCTAAACCTTACACCCTGTAATCCACGTGACGATGAAATCAGCATTGTAAACGGTAAGTTGTGCTCTCTGGATGCAGGGGCAGAAACATTGGCTGGTTCAGCCAAAAAATCCAGACACCCAAAAAATCCAACACATGGAACCCACCAAATGAATCCAGTACTGCATTGCGGAAACCAAGGAATTCTGATGGGGTTCCAGTTTTTTGGATCCTTTAAGGAATCTGGGAACAAATAGTTGACTCGATGTTGATCAAGCGTCCCATAAAAGCGCGGCAGCAGCGTGTCTGGGTGGGATCGGATGTATTCGTCGTAGTCGTCCACAATTCGCAGCAACATTTGTGCCTGCTGGCATGCTTAAGCTCATTACCTTGACAACTATATTCGTCGGTTAGAACGAGATTCTCATGGTAAAAAAAGATATTCCGCTGCTGCGCCAAAGCCTTGAGATCAAAACAAAAGGTAGGACCAACAGATGTAACAGCTGCGAAAGCACAAGAAGAACAATAAGAACATCTAGTGGTAGCTATGATAACGATTTTGTAGTTTTCACAAACGGTGAGACCTCAATATAGACCCCAAAACACCACTCTTTTAGCATTGCGCTAATTTTCGGAAACTCTCACTGACGGAAACGGAAGGAGTAGGAACAGTAACCCCAAAACCTAAAAAGTCTACATATCCCGATATGACCCCTTAACCCTATGAACCGGAATCCCTTTACAAGAACCCTTTCAAACACTTTTTTCATTGCCACCTCTAGTTTGCGTCCGTTGTGATTCTTGTCCCAGGCCCCCTAGAGGATCCATAAAATCGAACCCTTCAATAATCTTTAAGGGTTTAGGGTTTGGGATTTAGGGTTTAGGGTTTAGGGAGAACCCCTTAATAATCCCCGAGGTTCCCCAATGTAGTAATGGGGTTCATATTGGGGGGGTTCCATTTTTTTGATCCTTTAGGGGGTCTGGGGTGGTAATAGGGATTATAAAGGTGCTTAGGGAACTTATCTCTTATGAAGTCTTTATCTAAAGAGACTTAGGGATTAGGGTTTAGTGTCAGTGTCCATGTTGGGGTGACGACTTAACTTTTCCTGGAATCTCGAGGACAAGGGCTTCAGGCATGTCGGGAGTCTATTATAGACCAATAGACCGCTGATTCCCTTCACGAGGTAGGGATTATAGATTATAGTAGGGATCCTGATTTCAAGGCCCTTGAAAGGAAGGGGTCTCTTCATCAGGGGTCTAGATGATTGTCTTGTCTTCTGAGCTCGCCTGTTTTTTGAAGATCGCAAGATAGTCATCCTCTCCTGAGTCCCCTAAGTTTCCTAGGGTTCAGGGTGCAGGGTGCCAGGTAATCATATTTGGCAAGCATCGTGTAGACCTCGGCAACCGGCCGATCCATTGTAAGCTAAAACATGCTAAAACTTTCACCATGCCTGCGTACTTCGAAACATTGGCCTGTTGTCGCTTGCGGTGCTTCTTGCGCGCGCCCTTGCCTGTGCGCCGCTTTCGGCGTTTGGCCTCACCGCAGGTCCCATGACAATGCACTTTTCACACCGGTTCTCACGCCAGTCACAGCTCAGACGCTTGCCTCCGGAGCGTCACCCACAAGCGGGGTTGCTGGCACGTGAACATCGTCGGACTCCGTGATTTTGACAACCTAATATAAACCCTATATAACCCCTATAAAGCCCTAAATAATATAGTAGTTTCCATTTTCTTTTCCATTATCCCTATATAACCCCTATAAAACCGTAAATAATATAGTAGTTTCCATGTTCTTTTCCATTATCCCTATATAAACCCCTAGTAGGTCCTCCTCCAGGGCCCCTCCCCTCTTCCTCTGGTCATATCAGATAGACCCTAAACCCTAAACCCCTAAACCCCTAAACCCCTAAACCCTAAACCCTAAAACCTAAACCCTAAACCCCTAAACCCTAAACCCTAAACCCCTAAACCCTAAACCCTACACCTTCCTCTGGTCATATCAGATAGGCAAGGCTCCCACTCACGCCAACCCCCTAATTCCTGTCACGGTTTAGGGTTTAGGGTTTAGGGTTTTGGGTTTAGGGTTTAGGGTTTTGGGTTTAGGGTTTAGGGTTTAGGGTTTTGGGTTTTGGGTTTAGGGTTTAGACCCTGGCCACTCCAAATGAGTAGCATCTTGTCGGGTGGTTGAACCCAGTAAGATTGAATCCTTCTGATAGACTGCCATACCCTAAAGGAGGACACTATCAGTCTACTTTAAAATCTTAAACTGGGGGCTATCTAAACCATATAAAACTCAAGTCAAATGAGGCCCAGAGACTATCTCGAAAGAACCCCCCCTCATACTTAGAGAACACCTCCCCGGCATGGATACTCCCAAGTTACAAAACCTTGATCAATTACAGGGGAAATTATTCATTTTGAAGTTGGGCGTGTAGTTTTGGTATAAACCGCCTACTAGAAAGAAACCCGGAGACCTTACCCTCTCTGCTGCAACCCGCAGAAAGGCATATGGGTTTATGGCTTATGGACACCGCGTACCCTTGCTATCGAAATCCTAGGATGCCTATCATTCGGATACCCTGAACCCTAATTAGTAGTTTCCACGTTCTATTCCATCATTCCTATATACTCTGTATAACCCCAATAACCCATGCTTACCATGACTCACGTATTGAGAAACCTGCCAAACTCCACAGAATCCTGGAGTCCGTGTAGCATCCCGTCTAAACAAGTAGCCCCGCTAGCCTGGAACCCTGTCCCTCGCTACGCGCTTAATTGGGGAACATCCCTAAACCCTAAACCCTAAACCCTAGGAACATCCCTAAACCCTACAATTCTTAGCCCTACAGCCTGACAGTAAGCTCTAAGCCCTAAGCCCAAAATCGTGGAGCCTCCTTTGAGTCAACTCGCTTCACGCAGTATCGCCCGTCCTCTGACTTCAAAGAGTGGATACCCAGACCCCTGGGAGGTCAAAAAATTAGATCCCCTATATAGACCCATTAAAATCCCTATACAAACCTTATGTAATTTCCCATATGGTTCTAGGGGAATCTAATTTTTAGATCCCTTTGGGGGTCTGGGCAGCCAGACTCCGACACGCACCCCCCCAAGGAAGTTAAACCATGGAATGGGTTTATCTAGGGGATTATATGGATAATGGAAAATAAAATGGAAACTACTATATATTGGGGTAATTTAGAATGGAGATAAACAAGCTGGGGCTCTCTAATTACGCTTCCGTAGTCCTGTTACCTAACTACAAGCGCTCTAGACGAAACACTGTTCGGGACAGTGGTACAGTTCTCAACTTTGACTGTTCGGCTTCAACTCGTAATCCCCTCGCACCCATATTTAAAACTCGGACGGCCCTAATTTTGAATCTTCCGTATATTGTAGTATACCACAGTGAGAATATTCAATCTTGGTGAGGGAAGGGAGGTCATATTGGGCTGGTGTGAACTGGGCAACCATGCAAATCCGAGAAGGCACCAGATCCCGTCCCTAAGCACACCTTCAACTGAGCACCCAACCCGAAACTCCTGCTTGCAAACTCTCTTGTTTTTTGGGTTTCGATTTTTGTGTTTAGTGTTCAGGATTTAGAGTAGTTAAACCCTAAACCCTAAACCCTAAATCTCTGAACTCCGTAAGCCGATCTCGCAAAAGGGTCATGGAGGTTTCAATGGGGCTATTGAGGATACCAGACCTTCAAATCCTAAGCCCCAAACCCTAAACCCTTAATCCCAAACCCTAACCCCAAGCCCTAAATCCTAAGCCCCAAACTCCGAGCCCGCGGATGGGAGGTATTCGGACAATAAGTAGACGGACTAAGAGAAAAGAGCCTCCAAGTAGGTGCTGAGCCTACAGCTCATGAGTCACAATGCCTGAGTAGGAGATATATATATATATGTGTGGGTGTGTATCTACATAATATGTACAGTGCGCTTGTATATATGATACGTTTGGGGTTTAGGACCTAGGCAAGACCTACACAGCCTAGCCTAAAACCTCGAGTATTTCTAGCGTGGGTGTTTCCAAGAATCAGGATCCCCCTGATGTATCGAAACCTTCGTCCTAATTAGTAGAATGCACACAAGGAGCCCGTAACCTTTTTCAAACCTCAAACCCTGTTATGGTCCCTAGATACCCCTATACACCCCATCTGCCCTTTAAAGGGTATATCATATACCCCTGTATACCACCTATAGGCTCTTCAGGATGGACCCTCACTCACTTTTGCCCAAAGCCATGTCTGTCCCTCGGCAGCCTCGGTGAAGACGAAGAAGGCATTGGACTTGCCTGCAGCCTCAGTCTTTTTGGGTGGTTGTCAAAATTATGGTCCATTTTTGGATCCCTATTATAATACGGCACCTAATATTTGAGGTACCCAAAAAGGGACCATAATTTTGACAACCACCCTTTTTAGTTTGAAGCTGAATGGTGCTAGGTGATACGCGGGCTGGGTTTAAGGCTTGAGTTCAAGATTCATAGAGATCAGAAAATGTATGTATATGCAAATCCTTAGCCACTAAACCTTCACCACTAAATCCTGAAAACTCAAGCCCTAAACTCCAAATCCTAAACCTTCCGTCCCAAACCCTAAGCCCCAAACCCTACAAGTCTGCAACCCCAAACTCTAAGCTCAAGCTTGTAAACATTAGACGCTACATCCTGAACCCTCGACCTTCCAAGGAAGGGAAGCTTGTGTCAGGGCTTTACAAGGGCTGTCGGGTTGCAAAGTTTTCTCTGAAAGGCTTCTGAGCCCTGAACCCTCAGCTGAGGCTCATGTAGAATCCCGTTTGCCCCCATTTAGGCCCCATCATAGCGTACTTCCAAGCTCGGACAAGAAGCCTCCTCTTCACCCACCAGCCGCAAGGGCCCCTCGGAAAGAGAGGCCTCGGTGTGATACGGGTTACGGGTTTGAGGGTAAGAGTTGAGGCTTAAGGGTTCCAGGTCAAGCGTTACAGGTGTAGGTTTGGCATTGAGGGCTCAGGGATTAGGACTATTTAGCGTTAAGAGATTTCAATTATTGCAGGGTTTAAAATGAAGTATGGGCCTCAAACAAGAGCTCTAAGCTTGGGTGGGATTGAAGGTGGCGCCCTGAACCCTAAGCCCCAAAGCATAGAAAGGTATATGAGCTACTGTCTAAACTCCTAGTATCCCCCTTAATAGCCCCTATAGTAGTCCCCTATATAACCCCCTGTATAACCCCCTTTAAGGAGTTTAGACTATAGATCATATGGGACTTGGCCTGAAAGACTGAGTTACTGTTTCCAAAATGGTGGAACTTGTTGTCCGAACTGTTTTTGTATTCAATTTAAGGCCCCCCCCCCACCAATGTCTATAGGAACGCAACAATTAAGGACCATAATTGGTTTTAAGAATTTAGAGTTCAGAGTTGAAGGAGATGGAGTCAAAGTTTAAACGTGCACGGTTAAGGCTTCATTTTAGGATTGAGTGTCCTATGACGTAGGGGTCTGGATGTAGCGCGTCCTACTTACAGGAGTTTCCTGGCCCCCTAAAGCCTTAGTGCTTACGGTCCCTTAAACCAAACCTCCAAACCCCTTTGTAGCTCCTGCTAGTAGACAAAAGGATCCCAAACAGCCACCAAAGTTTGAGCTGCCTGATACAATGGGAACTGCCCCCCCATCCGATTCTTAGCGGAAACTTCAAGGGCATTCCAAACTTCACCCACTGGGCTGAGCGAAGAACCTAAACCCTAAACCCCTAAACCCCAACCCCTAAACCCCTAAAGCCCTAAACCCCTAAAGCCCCTAAACCCTAAACCCCTAAACCCCTAAACCCCAAACCATCATTCGAAGCATGTAATGAAGCCCCAGGCGCATCGTACTGCTCCTGGCTGCGCCCAAACTGCAGCCGGATGCGCCGGAAAACATCCTCCCAGACCCTAAGCCCTAAACCCGATACCCTAAGCCCTAAACCCTAAGCCCTAAACCCTAAACCCCCAACCCTAAACCCTAAACCCGAAACCCTTAACCCTAAGCCCTAGGCCTTAAACCCCAAGCCCTAAACCCAAAACCCTAAGCCCGAGGGTTTAGCGTTAAGGGCTTGGGATGTCTGAGCAGGGGATTTGGGTTCAGAAACTGCCAGGTAAGGAGCAACCAATAGCCACGCGGTTTAGGGTTTAGGGCCGTGATTACCATCTTGACCCGCGAAGGGTCGCCGTTTAGGGTTTAGGGGTAAGGACCCACTGACTTCCATACTGACTCCTGAAAACGGGGGGGGAGGGGGGGGGGGGGTTGTGCTGTTAAGGAGCTTAATAAAGGTTGCCATAACATGGGTGCCTTCCTTCTTATAGTAACTTAATTTACTTGAACCACAACCCAGTAAATGGTTGGGACTTCCAAAATCCATGGCTTGCATCTTGGTTGGGGGGGGGGTAAGCAGGGGGATCTATCCTGTGCAAAATAACCACAGGCAAGACCTAAACCCTAAACCCTAAACATTGGGTTTGGCGCTCGGGGTCAAAGGTTTCAGGCTCAGGGCTCAGGGTTCAGCAAAGATTTTTTGGGCTTAGGGCCCATGAGACCCCAAAACCCTAAACCTAGACTTAATCCCTGATTGAAGCAATTTTGAGGCGGGGAGATACCAGGTGGTACTCTTACAGAACTAGGTTGCGGTTAACAAACTTAAATTGAGTTGTTATAAGAAGGAAACTGTGTTTTGCTATACACCCATATTATGGTTGCCTTTATCAAGCTTCTTAACAGCAACCCAGAGAAGGCGTATACCAGGCTTATATTATATGACACGAAGAAAAGGAGGTCCATGTGAGGCATTGCATGGGGAAACTACCCATCTAAAGCTTTAGTCTACGTAAACACCTCGACGTTACCTAGAATTTTGGATAAGCTATCCCCGGTAGATTTTAGTGTTTGTGTGTTTAAGAAGGGTGGGACCTAATGAATAATGCTCGCCGACCCCTCCCTGTTGAAATGGGGTTTCCCAAAATAAGGGGCCAGTTTTGGCGCATTGCAATGGAATTCCAACGCGTTTCAGGGATTGGGGTTTGGACTTATGGAGCATGCTTGCAAACCCGCTGATGGCATTCTGGAGGGTATGCTGATGGTGCAGTTGATGAAAGGGTATGACATCTCAACACCTTCAAAGCATACCAGGCCCGCCAGCCATACAATCACCAGATCATGGAAGAGCGGTTCCACAAGAAAGGTACAGTTCTACACCCTCGTGGTCTCGGATGCAGGGCCTCAATTGATCTTGCACAGCACTGCTGTCGCCACCAAACTCAACATCGCCCCACGTCACCACGGAGCCATCGCCACGGATGGCTGCAAAGGCCCAACGATTGGCCTGAATGTGCCGCACATTCTTCAGTTGATCTTGCACGGCACTGCTGTCGCCACCCCAGTCAACATGGCCCCACGTAACCACGGAGCCGTCACCAAGGCTGCGAAAGCCTGATGGCAGTCTTGAATCTGCTGCACGTTCCGCAATCGATCTTGCACAGCACTGCTGTCGCCGCCAAAGTCAACATGGCCCCACGTCACCACGTGGCCATCGCCAAGGATGGCTGCAAAAGCCCCACGATTGGCCTGAATCTGCTGCACATTCTTCAATTGATCTTGCACAGCGCTGCAGTCGCCACCAAAGTCTACATCACCCCACGTCACCACAGAGCCATCGCCAAGGATGGCTGCAAAAGCCACATGATTGGCCTGAATCTGCTGCACATTCTGGAGTTGATCTTGCACGGCACTGCTGTCGCCACCCCAGCTAACATTGCCCCACGTCACCACGGAGCCGTCGCCAAGGATGGCTGCAAAAGCCCGATCAGAGGCTTGAACTTGCTGCACATTCCGCAGTTTATCTTGCACAGATCTGCTGTTGCCACCAAAGGCAACATCACCCCACGTCACCACGGAGCCGTTACCAAGGATGGCTGCAAAAGCGTTATGACTGGCTTGAATCTGCTGCACATTCCGCAGTCGATCTTGCACAGAACTGCTGTCGCCACCAAAGTTAGCACGGCCCCACGTCACCACGGAGCCGTCGCGAAGGATGGCTGCAAAAGCGCCTAAATTGGCCTGAATCTGCTGCACGTTATGCAGTCGATCTTGCACAGCACTGCAGTCGCCACCAGAGGCAGCATGGCCCCAGGTCACCACGGAGCCATCGCCAAGGATGGCTGCAAAAGCCACATGATTGGCCTGTATCTGCTGCACATTCTGGAGCTGATCTTGCACGGCACCGCTGTCGCCACCCAACCTTAAAGCACCCCAAGTCACCACAGAGCCGTCGCCAAGGATGGCTGCAAAAGCCTGATCAGAGGCTTGAATCTGCTGCACGTTCCGCAGTCTATCTTGCACAGATCTGCTGCTGCTACCACGCCAGGGTTCAGCCCAGGTCACCACGGAGCCATCGCCAAGGATGGCTACAAATGCGCTCTCTTCCTCAAAAAAATATCTGCTTGTGTAAGCCAGTACCGCCACCGGCTGCAATTGCAGCGGCAGGGTATCGTCGGTCTGCAGTCCGCAGTCTCTGATGCTCCTTGACCCTTCCAAAGCTAATCCGCAGGAGTCAAAAAGTCTGCCATGACCAACTTTCAGAGCGCTCTGTGCACGTTGCTTGAACGTCCCCACGTCAACGTCCAGTTCGGTTTCAATGCATGCCGTCCTGCCACTCAGCAGGCTCACATGGAGCGTGATGGACATGACGCAATCAAGCCCAAGCTCTGTCACTTTCGAAAAGCGTTCAAACAGGGCTTTAAGACTTGGAGGCTTGCCTTGGGTTTGCGGACTTTAGGGGTTTGGGTTTCCGCGTGAGCCCCCGGAATGTAGGACCGTCAGCCAAAACTGATGAATGGTGCTCTTTTTTCAGGCGTCTTGTTCAAGTGCTTCTGATGGTTCAGGGGATTCATGAGACCTTGGGAGTGCATGTCGGCACGCAGTTATACATAGTCACAAAACATTGTCATGGGGATGGGACTTGTAAGATTGCAGCGGCATGCAAGCGATCAGAGGACCATCAGGTATCAAAATGCGAAGGAGGAATAAATTGGACCGCTACTTGGGGGTCGGGGAGACTTAGTAAGTAGGTTAATAACCCCTATAACCCATACAGTAAGCCCATTTATCCCCATTATTAACCTACTTACTAAGTCCCCCCGACCCCCCAAGTAGGGTTTGGGGCTTCGGGGCTTAGTAAGTTGGTTTTCAATGGGCTATGAGTCCCCTATTTGGAATTCTATCTGCTTATAAACGTTTTGTAACCTACTCACTCAAGTCCCCCGAACCTCGAGCTAGCACTACAGACCACGGAAATCATGTAATATGGGAGCTTTGTCGAGCTGATGTCCCTGGAATCTTGAGTGCTGTTCCTTCCCCAGCCGGTTTAGGTTTAGAGAAGAATCGGTTCTCATATCCGAAACTTATTTAGGGTACCCATTTGGGTGTTTCCAAAAATGAGGGTCCCTATAAATAAATATATATGAATATCTATATCTATGTCTCTCTCTCGCTCTCTCTTGAGCTACTATAGATCCTGATAAGGGACCCCCAGAAGGCACCCATAATTCCTGGAACCCTCCATGTACCAACTCCTGAAAGCCCCTAAGCGTTAAACAACCCTAAACCCTAAGCTGTAAACCCTACTAAACCTCAAATTTCAAGCGTTAAAAGGCAGCGACCCGGGAGCCCGAGACAGATGGCAAAGACACCACGCTTGCTATTAGGGTTTAGGGTTTGGGATGGCAGTAGGGCTTAGGCTTCAGAAACCTAAAGCCCTAAACCACTACACCCTAAACTCTAAAACTCCTAAAATAAGGAACCGTATAGCTATCCCTACATAACTGATATATATATATATAAATATATACACACACCCCAAATACGCCGAGGCTACCCCCGCTTTGCTGACCATGGTGGTGGGCGGCCCAGTTACCCAAAGCCAACAACAAAATGTAGTGGTGAGCATCTTTTGGATTCCACGCCCTACCCATTTGGGGGTCTCTATGACAGTGGTTGCAACATTTTGGGGTCGAAATAAGGCCCCCTATTCAAGGAAACTAACAGCTGTGGTTCACTGTCCTTAAACCCATGCTCAAAACAACATATGTCATGATACTTCCTCAGGGTCATACTATAACACAAATGAAAGTAATGTAGTCCCTTAGACCTATAATACAATACTATTGCTAATAATTCCTTAGGATCATACTATAACAAAATCAAGCTGATGTAACCTATAACAAAACGCCTATCTTCAATAACTTAGGGTCATACTATAACAAAAACTAAGAAGATGTACTATAAAAAAAAGTATGTCTGATAGTTCCATAGTGTCATACTATAACAAATATAAACTGATGTAGTCCCCTTAGACCTGCCAAAAAATACTATCTTTAATACTTCCTTAGGGTTATACTATAAGAAAAATCAAGCGGGTGTAGTCCCCTATAATAAAAAATGCGTTTAATGATTCCTTAGGGTCATACTATGACAAAAAGTCATTCCTTAGGAGGACCCCCCATCCTGTAATAGTGGTATACTAGGAATATAAGAGGACCTTAACACAATCCCCATTATCCCCTATAGTGACTATTACTGGGTGGGGGGTCCACCTAAGTCATTCCTAAGGAGACTGCAGTTGTGCTCAAAACTGAAGGAATTCCAGGCCAGGACCCTGGAAGGAGCACGCCTTGCTTCCATGAGGCCAGTACTGGCTTGCTGTTAAGGAGCTTATAATGAGGTACCAGAGTATGGGTATATTCATAATATAGGGTTTGGGGCAGTTTAGGGCTACCATAACATGGGTATGGTTTAACAAATAGAGTTTCTTTGTTCATCTAGTAACTTAATTGAAATTTCTCAACAGCGGCCCAGAAGAGCCTTGCTACAGCCCTCAACCCTAAACCCTTACATGGCTCCCAAAAACGACCCGTTCTCCCGCATCTGCGCTTCTTTCCGCTCTGAGAGATGATATGAAAACCTGAACCCTAGGTTTAGGGTTTAGGGTTTAGGGCGTATGCTTCACACCCTAACTCCTAAACCCTGAACCCGAAACCCCTAAACCGCGTACCTCAATCTTGATCTGGCCAAAATCCCTGAACCTTAAACCCTAAGGTACCTTCCATTCCCTGTTGGCAGGCTACACTCCGCCAACTAGCACGGAACCATAAAGCTTTTGGGGGTTCCCTAAACCATGAGACCTAAATCCCACATCCCAAGCCCTCAATCCAAAATCTGACATCCTAAATCTTGCTTGCAGGGCCCTTTCGGGGGTTCCACGTGAGTTTGGCTTTATCGGTTGTAGGAAGAAAGTCCTCCTTGTGCGAGACGACCCGAGCATGGTCTGTAGCCTCTCCTCCCTGCACCACCTCCCGTGCGTCTATGATTAGGGTTCAGGGGTTCAGGCGTTTTGGGGCTTAGGGTTCAGGGCTCGGGCTTTTCAGGGTTTGTGACTATGGTGAGGGCTTATGAAGGCCTAGATGTTCAGCAGCTTGCCCTCCTGCAGGAGGGCTCAAAGGTTTGAAAGGGCAGGGTCTACCATGGGCCGGATAAAGCCAATGAAGGCAAAAGCTAGCGGGGAGATGGTGCATGCCCATTGTTTTACAAGCCTTGCCTTAAGGCTGCGGTATGTGCCATTCATTCTGTTGGCCCTAAACCCTAGACCCTAAACCCCTAAACCCCTAAACCCTAAACCCTAAACCCCTAAACCCTAAACCCCTAAACCCTAAACCCTAACTCTCAGGGGCAAGTTAGACGCAGTCTTCCGATATGGCATTAATCCATCCTCGCAGGCCCTTGCAGCGATAGCGAGTTTCCAAACACCCAAAGGGTTTTATAGGGGTTATATAGGGGTCATACAGGGGTTTTATAGGGGTTATATAGGGTTTTGTAGGGGTCTGATAAGGGTTCTATAGGGGTTTTATCACCTTCAGGTCCAGACTTTGTAGTTGAGAGCTTGCCGGCTGACTTGCCCCACGGCAGCTTTGGACACACTAGGAGCGATCGGGCAGCTTGCCAGTATTCTTTGTGACTGGGTTGCTGTTAAGCAGCTAAATTAAGTTACCACAATAAGGAAATCCTATCTGCAACCCTGACATTTGGGAGTGGGATAAGCTTTTCAAATCGACTTTCTGAGGTCCTCCAAATACAGCTGCGAAGCCTAGAACACTACCACATCAGTTCGAATGATTACTAAGATAATTTTGAACTGCAATGAAGGTACCCTACACTACAATCACAGAAGAAATCTGGAACCATAATGTTGGTGTTTACTTGGGCCCCTATACTCTGTGTAATCGACCGGAACTTTGACGACCAATGCAGAGGCATATCCAATGAGAAAAACGAAATAATCATGTGGAAAAGAACGGGGCAACTGAAATGGAAATTGGTTTTACGCAGGACCACTGTAAAAAAACAGGGTTTTGTAGTGGGCTAAGTAGGGCTTGGGCGTGTGTTTTACTAGGGCCCTAAATCCTGAACCCTTTAGGATTTAGGGACTACTGTGCGAGTGCTGTCAGGGAGCTTCAGGTGGGAAGTTACCAGTTTCGGGTTTAGGGTTTAGGGTTTAGAGGTTGGTATCCTTAAGGCGTATATGCTTGACTAGGAAGTGTACAAGGGCTATGGAAGGATTATGAGGGGAAACAACCCACTTGAAATTTCCATACATACTGATACAGAGACCCATTACTCGCAAAAACCGTCGAAACTGCCACCAAATCGCATGATCCATATCTTGCATACTCCTCAAACCTCAAAACGCCCTGTTACAGCCACGCCAGCAAGGCCAAATTTGACCCTGAACCTAAACTCCAGGAGAACCACAATCTTGAGAAAGCCCTAAGGGAATATGATTCATCATAGTGCTTCCAATACAGTGCCTGCACATTCTGTGTAATACCCAAACAGCCTAGCGCACGAAACCCAAAACCTCAGGCAACTACAGGAGTAGTTGTACCCACATGCGGAATCAACATATGTGGGTATATAACGGTGTATGTTATAGGGACTCTGGGAGCTATCTATGGGGTACGCACAGAATGGCCTTATGTACTCTCCCCGCCTGGTAACTCTTCTCCCACAAGTTGAGTTCAACACAACCCCAAACTCCTGGCCCCCACATACATTCTTGACATCCACACCCTCACCCCTATTCCTAAACCCTAAACCCTAAATCCGAACCTCAGACCAGAAACCGAACCCCAAAAACGGGTTCCAAAACGCCATAGACCCTACACTTTAAACCTCTAAACTCCTACCCCGCGGTGAACTCTACACCCTACAGCCTAACCGCCAAAGCTCCCATACTAGAAGCCAGACAGCTGGAACATGGGTGCCCCCTTCATCCCCAAATCGATAACCCGATTTACATGTTCCGGTATAGGGTCTAGAGTTCTAATGCTTTGATTAGGGCTCCGGGTAAATTATACCAGTACAGGATAAGGACCGTACAGAATAGATATTGCTACAAGTTTAAACCCAACTCTTAATCCATTCACCATAAGTCCTAAAGCACAAATCCGAAACCCCAAACTCCAAACCCTAAACTCTAACATTAGATTCCAAACCCTGTACCCAAACCCTAAACCATAAATTAAACCTAAACGCCACATTCTAAAACCCTAGACCCTAAACCCTAAACCTAAACCACACAATCCAAACCCTAGACCCTAAACCCTAAGCCTAAACTTCACAATCTAAACCCTAGACCCTAAATCCGCTAGGTACAGCAAAGCCCAATGCCTCCTGCAGCGCTTGCGCGGCGCGCGCGGCGGCCGAATCGCCCTTTCAGGTGTTCAGAAAAGGTTGAGGGTTGAGGGTTTAAGGTGGAGTGTTCAGGGAACGAAGAACCCTAACCCTAAACCCTACAAAATGGAACATTGAAATGGACACTAGGGGTCTATGGGTGTAGATACTAGGGTCCTAAACCCTAAACCCTAAACCCTGTAGGGTTTCAAGATGAAGGGTTGAAACTAGGATGATGTAGGGGCTGTAGGGATTCTAAGCTTTGCGAGTCAGTGGCTTTAAGGCTTTAGGCGTTTAGGGCCTAAAGTACGGGGCTTAGGGTTTGGGATTTCTGCGTTTCCAGCCGCAAAATGTGTTTGGGACCTTTAGGTTTAAGGTTTAAGGGGTGTAGCGTTTGGGGTCACGTTTTTGTTAGTCTTCGAAGGCTTTGGGTGCCAGGCTGATAGGGCTTCGAGTTCAGGAATTTGGGATTCACAGTCTAACATTTATGGGGTTGCAGACTTAACTTGGTTTAATATAGCGGTTGAGGGCTCCAGGTTTGGAGCTCAGGGTTAGACACAACACTTTCACGCTAATAATTCACAAGAAGCACAAGCCCACCTCTCGCCCGAACTTCCCCGTGTAGGCCAGGGTACGGCTGGATCAACCCTGCTATCCTGGGCATCCATGCTCCACACGCTTTCCCGAGAAAAAAAAAAAAAGCACCCTAAACCCTAAAACCTAAACCCTAAACCTTAAGCCCTAAGCTGAGAAGTGCATGTTGCTCCTAGGGTCCTCTCTGGCTCTTTACGTTGGGCATTCACATTACTGGCACCTTGACAGTGGGACCTTGCGGTGCCAGCAATGCACACGCGAGGCCCTAAGAATCCCCCCTCAACCACCTTGCGAGCTCAAGGATGCATGCAGGGTTTAGGGATTGGGTTTAGGGTCGCCATACAGATTTGCAAGCACACGTGGCTTGCCGTTTTCCTAGCAGAGCTTAGTGGCCTTACTAAGCCTTATTATGATGGATGGCTGACTAATGGATTTGAGGCTTCTGCGTGGTCCTGGGCGGATGGGCTTAGGGTGCACACGACTTGACCCGATCGTCTAAAACTCGGCGCCGAGTTCCGTTGCATCTCCCCCGAAACAAAATGGACAAGGGACCGCAAAGACCACTGCCCTTCAAAAGGTGGTCTTGATAGGATTCCATGTGAGTTCGAGTGAGGGTAAATCACGGTTCCCCTAATTAATTGGGCAAGGTACAACAGAAACCCACAGAACGACAATCCAATGTACAAACCCCTGTTCCTGCCAACTTGAAGACCCCCTTAAGCACAATATCTATAGGTTTGCGTAACCCCCCCCCAACTACCCGCCTTTGGGTTCCCGCGTAATTTATGGATAGGGACCCTCGGGGGTAGCAGGGGAGGGGTATCTCCAAAATGGGGTATCTTCACAAGCAAATGTCTTTAAACAGCTAACCAGGGGCCAGGAGCGCCACACCTCCAACTCTCACACCGAAGTACTTCATTACAATGCCTTGCCTTTCTTTGGAGAGTTCTAGGGTTTAGGGTTTAAGGATTGGTTGCAGGGAAACTAGCTATTGAGTGATCCTGAACAAACACCCATAGAAGCTGTACAGTCACCCTTCGAGCCCTAACCGCCGGGCCAAAAACTCTAAACCCTAAACCCTAAGCGCAAAGCACTGAAGCCTGGGTAAGCTAAACCCTCGAACCGGCCGCGAGACCTCAAGGCCTAAACAACAGCTATATGACTAATGATGGCACTGGTAGTAGTCATAAAAATTGATAAGAATCGTGATAGTAACAAAAGTACTAAGAACCCTGAGCTCAAAAAGAGAGTCACAAGATGCATCCTTACAACCTAGCCCTGTTCAACGCCCGACCCTGCAGGCGTTGCCTGCACGTTCAGCGCCTTGCCCGGTGTGTTCGCGGGCGACACTGCCTAGAGTCATGGAGTTCAGGGATTCAAGTTTAGGAGTGTAGGGTTCAGGGTTTCAAGTTTAGGGCTTAAAATAGGGTGCGACTTGAGACCCTGAAGTTGTAGGGTTTAATGGCCTATGTTCTCGCAGCTGGCTCTCAATTATTGCACGAAATTCTTGGTTGAGGGTGTAGGGTTTATACCACGGGCTTCTTTACCACCCCCTCCATACTACCATACTATCTCCCCTAGATTCCCCTCAACTTAGCTTATTTTTCAATGGAAAGAATTACCAACCCCCCTTAAGGAACCCCCCTCCACCCCCAAAGAACTAATAATAATCTCCAGTGGGGAGTGCGGCGTCCGCAAATGAGGGGTGGGGGTCCTCAACGAAGGCCTGTAATTCTTTCAAGGAGCTTGCCGCTAACTAGACGTAAGTAAGGATTTAGGGTGTAGGGATTCCAGCCTGAAGTGTGGGCGAAGATGGCCCCTCACACAATTAAGGACTTTGTCAACGCAAAGGCGCCCTAGGAAAATATAGGGAGCGGCCACTTTGAGAAATATCCATGGGAGGGAAGGTACGTTTTGGGTTGAGTGCGTATGCTCAAGCCCTGTTTTTCCCAGTGAGCGTTGCAAGGTTTGAGGGGGTCTTTTCCATGGTAAAGGACAGCCTACAGAATTGAATCCTGACGCTGAGCCCTTAGCCAAAAAGCCGTGAACTCAAGTTGGTCTTTCTGGGGCTGATTTGGGGGCAGTGTGTGGAACCCTCAGATCCCCTCCAACACTTCCCTATGCGCTCTGGCGCATAGCGTTGTCGTACAACATTTCGGCATAAGCAGCAAGACACTTGTCCTGAGTTCTTGCCGTATGAAGCATATGGGGTTTCCCAAAATAGAGGGACCCCAATATAGACCCCCAAAACCTATAGTGCTTATTATGAGGGACCCCCAAAAAGGTACCCCTAATTTAGGGACCTAAACCCTAAAGCCTAAACCCCATTGGCTAAACCCTAAACTCTAGGCCCTAAACCCTTACCCGCATAGGTGTCAAGGCCAAGCGCCGGTCAACAAACACTCAACGAGGTTAAGGGTTTAGGGTTTAGCTTTTAAGGTTTAAGGTTTAGGGCAGAAAGGCTTAACCACCCTGGAATCTGAGCTCCCTAAACCGTAAAACCCTCAACCCTACATCCTAAACCCCTAAACCCTTCATGAACCCTAAAACCTGAACCCCTGCACCCTAAACCCCTCAAAAACTCTACATCCTACACCCCTAAACCCTAAACCCCTAACCCTTTGTCGAAGCTTGCATCATGAGTAAGCTTGAACCGAAAAAAGCCTAAACCCAAAATCCTAGGACTCTAATCTTCATTCATGCGTCTACTCTGGGAGCCAGGTTAGATGACCTGAAGCGAAGGATACATGCCTCGTGCCTAACCTGTTAAACACCCCAGGCTTCCATTCTAGCACAATTGCAGTTTAAGGTGTAGGCTTTAAGGGGTTTAGGGTTGAGGGTTTAGGGTTTGAGGAGCTTAGGGTTTAGGGCTTAGGGAAATATACCACCCCGCTTCTCCCTGAAGAGAACCAGGAACAAGTATGCTTTACATGGACCCTGTACATCCTTCCTTCATTGGGGGGGGGGTCTGCCTACGTTTTAGATAATGCATTTTCAAAACACACACACACACATACATCCGGGCTTTAGATAGGGTTTAGGTGATGTCCATGTTTGAGCTATTGTCTGCCCTTGATAAGCCCTAAAAAGGGAATCCTGTATAGTCCCCTACATAACCCCCTTTAAGGAGTTTGGACTACAACTCCTCTTGTCCTGCTCGACTCGTCTTGCGCCCCTCCCCCCCCCCAAGCCCAAGACCACGGACAGACTGCCTACAACCGATGCACCACATCCAGACGCCAAATAATCTAAAACCCCACAACCTAAATCCTAAACCCTAAACCCTAAACCCAAACCCCAAATCCTAAACCTAAACCCTCAATCCGAGACCCGAAGCCCTGAAAGCTGAACCCTTAACCCAAACTAAACCCCAATCAAATGACAAGCCTTCCAATCTTGAGCAAGGCTAACCTGTAGCTTAAACACATTGCTCAAGAGACTGCAGCTAGGATTCGCTACCTTTAACAGTGTATCAAGGTATGTATGTACATCTATACATGTATGTATGTGTGTGTACCTTTTTGTACCTTTATGTGCGTATGACCGCATATATGTTCATGTACACCTATACAGGTACATATGTGTGTACCTTTATGTGCATATGACAGCATATGTTTATGCACATTGGGTTTTGGGCTTTGGGCTCAGGAGCGTCACAGCTCGTGGAGCTTCACGGGTATTAAGCAGCGTTGTTGCCAATTCCCTGATTTAGGTTGCAGTCCCCATCTCATCCAAGAAAAGATCACATGATCCTTGCCCCCTTACTGCTCACCACCAAGCAGTAGCACAGCAGAAAAGGAACATCATTCCAAAGAAACTTCCGGTGGATAGCTTCCTCCGCCTTATGTTGCCCTTCTGTACCTCCTCGTCTCCTCCTACAAGCCTTATGAAAGGCGTACCTGCGCATACCGACCTACTCCAAACCTGAAACCCTGAACTAAACATAAATTCCTACATCTTGCTATATTAACTCCAAAAATGATCAGGCACCTCCCACCTGAAAAGCTATATTAAAACCCCATACGTCTCCTATGTAGCCCCTATAACCCCTTTGGACCTGGTAGTTACCCGCTTCCGGAATCTTTCGCCAGGGCACGGTCTCAGCGGCCTCAGCAAAAGCATCCGCAGCCGAGCGCTGGTGTCGAATCCTCTAGGAGCGTTGCTTTAGGTTCTGTAAAGTCCCTTTTGAACCTAAATCATGTGGGTCCCCAGTTGAACCTACATGTTAGTTTGGGCTTCCAAGATTAAGAAGGGCTTTACTCCAGTCTACGCTTGGAACTTTTGGCCCGTAGTATGGGTTTAGTATGGGTTCAGGGTTGAGGGTTGAGACCAAAATCCTGAGGTCCACACCTATCATGTACCCTATTAGCCTCAAGGACCTCAGATTCCAGTTAAGTTGCTGTGGGGTGTAGACTTTTGGGGTTTAGTGTTGGGGCTGCGCAGGGGGGGTGGGGGTAGATTTTGAGCTTTTAGGATTTGAGGATTTAGGGTTCAAGGGCTGGATATCCTAGGGACTCTCAGGACCCCCACTACCTGGTACCCCACTACCCATCTAGACCCAAATAAA
>CAJNIZ010003951.1:2302-20711 GCA_905231905.1 Symbiodinium pilosum
AGGGGCCCATATGATTTTAATTGCGCGGCAAATTTGGCGGAGGCCGCCGTATTTAAGAGGAACGGTAATTGTTCAGGGGGAGGGGGGCCTATCATTAAACAGGGTCCAACATTAGGGTTTAGGGTTACCATAGCTCATGAACTATAATCTCAAGTCCTAGTAGCATCCCCCTTAATAACCCCTATAATCATGCTGATCATGAATGATTGAAGTGGTGGGGGGAGGGGGTTGTTACATGGGCCGGGCGAGTTGGTACCGAAAAAGGCGGTCTGGGCTATGAGGTTGTTGAAGTTTCCAGTTCATAGAATAGAGGTCTAGGGGTTTCAGATTTACTTGACTTCCAAATCGCAAGAGACTGCGTAGCTTTCTATATTATTCGTGATGCCAAGAAAGAGAACCTCTTACGCAGCTCCCCCCGCATTTCTAAGAATATCTCCACCACTTAGCAGGCCTATGGTAGGATGGGATGTCGGGGTGTGCAGCGACTTCTTAAACGAGGTGTCTAAGTCTACCCAAATTGTGGAGCAAATTTTGGGGTTGGGGACACCAATAGGTAATATACGGGGCCGACATTGTTACCCATATTGTTTTCTAAGCCTATTCGAGGTACCCTTTACCAGCATTGTATAAGGAAGCTAGGACCCTAATCTCTTTGATCATTGCTGTCGCCGTAATACAATTGCTTGACACGAGCGTTTGCATGCAATTAGGGCTAATTGAAGCCATTCTTTTAACGGGGAAGGGCGAGTAGCAAGGCAATCCACACCTAAACCCCATACCCTACATACCCCAAGTTACCCATAATGAACCTACATTGAATGGCGTGGCTTCCAATACTCCCGAGAACGTGCGACGTGTTAAATGCAAAGTCCTAGTTCTGTAAGACCTAGTCACCCCAACCCCTACAACTATAGCGGTTTGAAAGTTATAGCGTCCTTATCACAGGGGTCGGGTAACTGGATCCCCTTATTCTTCTGGTCTGGACGTTCCTGCGCTAACGTCCGTATTCCTGCAGCAGAGGTTACGAAACCGAACTTCGGCACGTACATCACGTGCCCTATTGCGACTTCTCCAACCCCGAAAACCTAAACCTTAAACCCTAAACCCAAACCCTATGCGCGGCTTCAAGACCTGAACCCTAAAACCTGAAACCCTATCCCCCCAACACTGAAATTCTTCACCCCAAATCCTCAACCCTAAACTCCAAGCCACCAAAGCTCCTGAACCGTAGAATCCTAAACCCCTAAACCCTAAAGATTTGGAGCCCTCAATCCCTAAACCCTGAAGATTTGGAGCCCTAAATCCCTAGACCCTGAAGCCCTGGAACCTAAATCCCTAAACCCCAAAGCCCTGGAACCATTCTTCTGGCTGGGTGCACTGTTGAAGCAAGCGGGGTTGCCCTCGCGATCGAAGGCGTAGTGGCCTCATATGGCTTTTAGGGTTTAGGGTTTCGGGCTTCGGCTTTAGGATTTGGGGCTCCATGTCATTTTGTAGGGAACATTAACCCTGAAAAAGTGCCGTTCGCTGTTTAACAGTATGAAGCAAAAAGCAAGCCCTGAAACCCAAAACCTGCGGTACTTTGCAACCCCTCAAACCCAGTATGGAACTTTACATGGGAGGCTAGATGAGCCATAGTCTGAACTCCTAGTATCCCCCGTAATCCCCTATATAACCCCATTTAAGGAGTTTAGATTATGGCTCATATTAGGTTCCACGCTGGTTGGGGTGAGACCTTCCGTCCGTCTCCGGGCCAACTTTCAAGAATATTAACCCCTAGGGATCCAACCTACATTGGGCCCCAATGTCTGTAGATATTACCTACATTGGGCTGTTTGGATCCCTAGAAAACACATCCAAAGCCTCTGTCTGCGAATTGCTCGCAATAACCCTGTATGTATCGTTCCCTAGAGAGGCACCAGGTGCCACTAGAGTTCATCCTTCCTTTCATGCGCCTAAGGTCCCCAAAGGCATTTGTGTGGAAAAACTCCTAGTAATCCTGAGAACCTGTCAATTCTCCAAGATGGGTTCGGAATATTGAGTATTGTGAGCAAATGAACCCAAATCCTTAACCTCACTGCAAATCCTTGTTACCGCAATGTGTCCAAGAGGCAGCACTTGAAGAAGGTGGCTTGCTGATCTTAGCCAGGTGGGTGTATTGCGAGACGCTCGTGTTGTCCACAGTACTGACTAATTATAGAAAATATGGGCTATGACCTGGTTGTATGGTAGTTTCCCAAAATAGGGGGATCCCACTATAAACCCCAAAATCGTCCTTATTAAGGGGACCCCCAAAAAGGTGCCCCTGTTGTTGGGAAACCCCCATGTAGCTGGAGTGTTCAGGGAACACAGGTCCAAAAAGACGGTTGAATTGCTGTATCGGGACCATCAGAATCTGGGTTAGGTCTAGGATGTGATCAGGTTTGCGCCATGCGTGCTGTGGAATTTGATGGCAGCAGGAATGGGTAATGTTGTATACGAATATGGTAGGTAGCTTCGGATTGTTTATAGGCCAGGCTGGCGATGCTTAGGCGTATTTTCCCTACGTCTACGCATGGAGGAAATCCTTTCAAAACAACCACAGTAGTTTAGGGGCCGCAGCTGGTGCAAGATTTCTTCCATCTGTCGTATCGCTAGATTCTTGCCAAGGGTCCTAAACTCTAAGCCCTCCCTAAACCCTAAACCCTCCCCAAACCTAAGCCATAAAAAACCCTAAACCCTGGATTCCGGCCAAGGATCCGAAACATGAAAGCTTGGGCTCCAGGTAAAGCATCGAGCCCACGAACTGGAGGATTCCGCTTTGAGGGTTGGGAGATTCCACATAAAGGTTCAGGGTTTGGGGGTTAGGTTTTAGCGTCTGGGGGTTTCGGATTTCAGGGTTTAGGGGTTTAGGGTTCATAAGGTTTAAGGGCATAGAGTCCAGGTTTTAGTGTTTTTTCGGGTTTAGGATTCAGGGCCCCGAAGGACTAGAATCTTTTGGAGGTCCATATATTGGGGTCCCCCTCTTTTCGGAAACTATCGGTTATAGTTTAGGCTTTTCGGGTCAAGATGAACCGTCCCGTTGCCATCATGTTCTGGGATTCTGAGACATACCCTTCAACGGGGCCGCCCTAAGAATGAAGACCGTGGGAAGTGGATTTGAGAGCACCATCAAGAGCATCTTTCAAATTTCCTGTCCTTTTCCATGAATGTCATCAACCATTCCCCTCCCCCCCAAAAAAAGATGTGGGTTATGCTTGCGGAATGTACCCTCACAAATTCGGTGGCTCTTTATTATTTAGCCCCACTGGGACTCCATTTCTAAGCTAGTAGCTCAAATGCTAAACCCTCAAAAAAGCTAAACTCTGTAGACCCTGAGACTGGGCAGTGAAATCCTCCTTCCCATTCGCACCTTCCCGCCCTGCCAGGCAGTGCCATAGCTCAGCAGCACAACGTGTGGATCAACAGGATCCCAAGGGTTCTGGTACCTTTTTAAGGAGGGTTTAGGGTTTGTGGTTTAGGGGTTTAGGGTTTAGGGAGGGTCCATGTAGCTGTATGTGGGTAGTTCCCAAAATTAGGGTCCCATTTTTCGTACCGCTAATTATTAGGTGCCGTCATATAACCTAGAACCAAAAGGAGTTCGCAATTTTGACAACCCATATACTTAGGTCCCAAAGTAGCCAAAAAACAGGGGGGCCCAATGGAGAACCAAATATCCTGCATTATGCGAGTTTGCCCGAAAAGGGGCCCCAAGTGTTTGGAACCCCGCACCCATACAGGAACACCCTTGGACCACACTATATACAATTTGGATATCTGGACCCTTTGGGGGGTGCACCATGTCTGCGTTAACGTTAGAGGTCTAACACATCAAACGCATCAGGATGAGCTCATGGTTTCTGGTTTAGGGTTTTGGGTTTAGGGTGGTTTGTGGCTTAGGGTTTTGTTGCTTAGGATTTACGGGCTCAGGGTTTAGCTTTCTAGCCTGTTTGAACAGAGGGCGTCCTGAGCCTGAATCATTTCAGCACGCTGGAACTTTGGCCAAGCATGAGGTATGAACGCACGCTATGAGAGCCCCTATACTTCTAGTTTAAGCCTTGTAACGCCGTGTTTCAGAGCTCCGAAACAGCCGGATCATCTGGATTTATTGCAGGAGGAACCTGCAATGAAATAACTTTTCCTGCCACTAATCTTTGCCCAACCCCTGCACAAACTTGATGAGCCTTACAGGCATCTGGGGTTGCTCTCCAAGCAAAATCCGGACAAATTCCTACATCCTGAGATCTGGGTTGAATTGCTCCTACTTCTGCTGGCACGAGGTACACGGAGAATCTAAATAGAGCCTCACTATAGATTGTCGGAAGGGGGGGAAATATGGTGACTACCTGCTGGTTGAATGGGGTTACAGGATTTAGGGTTTATGGTCCCTCTTAAAAGCCTTTGGCTCACATCCCCGCGACAATTCCTGACTAAGCTTCTCGGGGCCCGTGGTGAAGATGTTCTGCAGTTTGGCAGCCTGTTAACTACTGCAACATTTCCCTAAGGGTCCAAGGACCCAAAAGAGGGATGCAGGGTCCGGGAACCCCGGAGTAGGAGCACCCAATATTTGTAACCTTGGAAGCTGACATGGATTGAACGTAGACAGAGCCACCGTCAAGGCGTAACGTCACAGAGGAAATGGTTACCTAAATAGTAGGTTACTGGGCTATGTAACTACAGGGTATATAGCACCCAGTTCCCATTATTTAGGTAACTGGAGCTCTAGGGTAATGCTGGGGTACTTTGCAGTGAGCACTCGAAGGGGCATCGCCTGAGGGACTTCTCCTTCCCTAAGGGTCCAAGGACCCAAATACTAGTGTTTTAGGGCCCAGATACCATTTAATATTCTAGTATTTGGGCGCTGAAAACCTATACACAAATACTAGTGTTTTAGGGCCCAAGTACCATTAATGTTACAGTATTTGGGCCCTGAAACCATATTATTTGGGTCCTTGGACCCTTAGGGCTTGGTAAGGTGCTTTCCGAATAGCTTCAGCCGCGGCTCTACCACTACGGGCTATTAGACCTTAAGAGTACCTTAATCTACCCTTAATAGGGACCTAATAGGGAACTTTAGGGTCTAATAGCCCATAGTGGTAGCTCGAGTCCCCATGCTTGGATGGGAATGGTTGCTTCTTAGTCCCGAGCCCGTGGATCCTAACGTTGAGCCTGGTTGAAAGAAGCTGTTCATACCACAACAGCTGCATGACCCCAGCATAGAAAAATACCTTCTTTCCTAAGATATAGCCACTGAATCTCTGAATCCTCCAGCCAGCCGAAGACTGAGGTGTGCACATTCCATCACAGCATTGCAGTACACTATTTGTGCTGACCTTGCATGTGCAGGATTCTCGATTCGGGCCTTATGGTATCAAGCTGTACAAGCAATGAAACATGCCTCCTAGCGAACCCATACGTTTTAGATGCGTGGCCTAGATTTTTGAGTAGGGTGCATATGGTCAGGATGCGGGGTGGGATGTGGGTGAAGTGGGGTGGGGAGTTGTGGGGTGCAGTACTGCTAGTTGTTCGCATCCATTCCATCATTCCCTTCTAGCAACCAGTGTCCTCGAGCTCTTACACCCGTCAGGGGCGCCTGTTTGGGGCCCACAGTGCGGGCTAGAATATTTGGGCCATATTGCGGCCCCGTACTTATGCAAACTACCATGCGCACCCTAAGCTCTACAGACCATAAGTCTTATCAAACTACGCGGTTTAGGGTTTAGGGTTTTAGGGCTTAGGGTTTAGGGTTGGATAGGTGTTAACTTCTGATTTTGGGCACAGGTCTCATTGTGTATCAGGTGCGGGTGCCTGGTAGTAGCCCTAAGATGTGTACAGCCTACCCCACGGGCGAGGCTATGTGATTCAGGCTGGCATTTGGACATTAAGGCTTGTACATCTTAAGCCTGAGCCAACTGAATTGATTCCAGGCCCATCCAGTAAGGAATGGTGAAATTGTAGGAGGAATGTCACGGAGGTGGCCCGCAACCATGCAATGCAGGATTGGCAGAATAGTGAAAGTTTGGTTCAGGGTTTGCGGGATGTTGAAAGACTTGGTATACAGAAGGCCAATGCAAACTCTACAATTAAGTATGCATCGATGTCTATACATGCAGAAGGATCCCAACAAGGAAACATAAGCCCTAAGGGTCCAAGTACCTAATTATCATATACTTACCCCAAACCTGTACTAAAATTACTATTACCCTAAACCCAGGTACCTGATTATTGGGTACTTGGACGTAAGCCCTAAACCCTAAATCATGTGGTGACCGCTCTGGTGCACCTTTAGGCCTCATGTTGGCGGTAAAATCCCCACACCCCGGACATTACTGCTTGGGGTGTATAGTATATTATATTAATATGGCAAATAGTATTTTCAGATTATTTTTCCACTATCCTAATATCGTCCCTGGGTTAATAGGATAATGGAAAATAAGATGGAAAGTACTATTTGGGGCTTAGGGCTTTGGGGTCCAGAGTTCAAGGTCGAGCTTGGAGGATGAAATCAAACTATGACATTGATTGGAATACGGCACCAAAAGGAATTGGCAAGGATTGGCCGTCCTACTCGCTTGAAGCGTCCGGCTTGAATGGTCAAATGCCCACACCACATGCATGAGCTGTTGAAGCGTTCTCAACGCAAGTGCCATACTTACCATAATTAGTTATGTCGATCAATACAGAGCGGCGAGGGTCCATGGTATGATAGCACTGCGCTCCTGCTGCTGATGATGCTGCTGATGATGATGATGGTGATGATGGTGATGATGATGATGATGATGATGAATTTACCTGTTGGTGATGCCCTGCACAAGACCTGACTGTAAAATGATCCCGCAGCCTCCGCTGAATCCTCACACTGCAATGCTTCACGCTAGGGACCTCAGACATAATGCTAACTGAAAAGTTCAGAAACAAACATGCAGTGCTCGTATCTCACCGCCCGAAACCCCGAAAATCCAAAGCCATAAACTTCCATGTAGCCATATCGAATTTACTTGAGCCCCACCTTCTTTTTTACATATGAGCTATAGTGCAAACTCCTAGCAATAACCGCTATCATACTCCCCTATGTAATCCCCTATATAACCCCCGTTTAGGTGTTTAGACTCTGACCCTAAACCCTCAACCCATAACCCTAATCCCTAAACCCTATACAACCCGCTTGAAGCAGTTTAGACTATGGCTCATGCACTTAGACGGACCCTTCAGATTTCTGATTCGATCTTGGCTTCTGAGTCGAAGACGTGAGCGCGCCCTGGCTCGAAACCGCAGCTCTTTCAATCAAAGCCCTTGATACTTTTAGGATTTAGGGTTTAAGGTTTTGTCAGTCCTGAATACTTTTGGGGTTTAGAGCTTTCAACCTATGCCCTGAATACCTCTAGGGCTTAGGGTTTAAGGCTTTTTCAATCTACGTCCGGAATACTTTTTTTTTGGGGGGGGGTTTAGGGCTTGTTCAAACTAAGCCCTGAATGCTTTAAGGACTTAGGGTTTACGGTTTAGGTCTCAAGGTTTTTTCAATCTAAGCCCTGAATACTGAACGGGGCCCAGGAATCAGGGTTGACTTGCGGGTTCTTTCTCTCAGTAGGGAATACTATGGGAATACATTATATCGGGATTTTATTCGATCTTCCCTACTAACAACTAGTAAGTCAATCTAAGCCCTGAATATTGCACAGGGCTTAGGAAAAAGGGTTTAGGGACTAGGGGTTAGGGTTTAGGTTGTACGTAGGGTTTGGGGTTTAGGTTTTAGGAATTAGCCTGTTGATTCTCCAGGGCGTCCGGTTCTGGAAATAAAGTCTTGGGCTGAAACTGTACCACTGAACACTACTGCGCTGCAGTCTGGTGGCGGTTACTAATACGGTTTAGGGAGTAAGGTTTAGAGGTTAGTACTGGAAATCCTGCCTGCCACAGTATACTAGACTACCAGAAATGTCAAGGAAACGGTACTTATTGGGATCATGCGATTTTGAAACCCAACCCCGGAACCACAAGGGAGTTCACGCCAGGCAGTATCTAGTTGGTGGCGGGCGCGACAGTCGCCCTGCGGTTGTGCAGGTTTTTGAGCATCGTCACATGGTTGTTGCAGGGTTTTGAGCCTCTTCAAGGTTTTTCCGCGGGCTTCGCATGCATGTTCACCGTACTGCTGCTGCTGCGGGGAGAGGGGGAGCGGGGGAGGGGGGGGGATAGTTGCATCCTTTTCTCACGCCGCCTTTCGAGTCCGCCTTAATCTGGCACAGCTTCAGCACAGCATGACGCTGTCATGGCTGGCTTTGACACTGTCGGCAATAATCATCCTGCGGCTGTCGGGCGTGTTGCTGCCAGCTGAACTGCAAGGCCTTTCCACATTCCCTGTTGAGGAGTTGGAAGCCTTCTTTGTTGTGCTTTGGTCAGATCCTTCTCTGTATTTTGCTGTTGTCCAGCTTTTCGGTTTAGGGTCAAGGGTCTTGAAGCTTAGCTTGACCATCGAATTCGTTCGTGTTCCAAGAGCATACGCGCACCAGAGCATCCATGACCAAACCATAATTGCGCTCGGGTTCCAAGAGCATACACCAGAGCCTCCATGACCAAACCTTAACTGCGTTCGGGTTCCGAGAGCATACAGTCACCAGAGCATCTATGACCAAACCTTACTTGCGTTCGCCGGATCGCTTCCTGCGCAGCTTGTCCGAAGTGTTCCAAAGGAACAACAACTAGCTGCTGGGTCCCTGCTCACTTCTGGATACGCGAGGCCGAGACGAGTCAAATATTGTCCTGACTGCAATTGTTTCCTAAACGTCCAAGAACACTGTTTTTTCTCAACACCGTGCGAAAAACCTAGGTTTCGTGCGACTTTTACCTTTAGAATGCAACAGGGCGACCTATGCGCCCGCACCCATCAAGCTATGGCTTGGACCTTTTCATACCTTTATGTGTTCAGGGATTTAGGGTTTATAGGGTTCAAGAGTTTAGGGTGGATGGCAGGGATCCCTGCTGCTCAGTTCACACCTTGCGTGACCGAATTTTGTCCCAAAGGTGCAGGTGTCCAAACGGTATTTAGGGCTTCAAATACCAAAAAACTCAGTTTGTTGCATTTGGGGCCTTGCGCCCCAACATGTTGGCCTTTGGACGCTTAGGCTTGTAAGTCTCTCAATGTCCTGGAATACCCGAGGCATGAAACGCGTGCGTCACGATGGATTAACTTGATCAAGCCTGAACGCATTAGCTGCAGCCTTGATTTGTGAAGCGACAAAATGCGCTGGCAGAACCTGCCTGAACCAGAGGTGGACCCCCCACCTAGTCGTGGTGACTGCAAGGGATCATGGTGACTATATTAGTGCGCTCTGATATTCCCATTCTCCACTATTGCCGGGTACCTCGTCCACCTTACCTTAGGGTCTTTTGATATTCCGATTCTACTCCACCTAACCCAAACTCTACATCCTAGACCGTCACCATTTTTTTGGCCTGGATCTCAAGACAAGAACCCCGATCTTCGGAAGCTTTTGTGATCTTTGCTACACCCTCGGCTGTGACCCTAGACATCACCCTAAACCCTAGGCCCTGAACCCTAAAACCTAAACCTCAAGCCAGTTGCCAGGGTTGCCCTCCCGTAGAAGCCGCGGCTCTCAATTCCGTCAAATAGCTGGACCTTGAACTCATTGGTCAGAAGGGGTTGGTTGGGGTTCGGAGAGTTCAGGGATTAGGCTTTGGCAGCTTTGGCTTTGGGTGGTCAGGGTTTAAGGTCCAGGCTTCTGGGGGTTTAGGGTTTAGGGTGTAGAGTTTTGGGTTTAGGGATTTCGGCTTTGGGGAGCCTTCTGTTCGCATATGGGGGAGGGCCCTCAACCCTATGTAATCTCCTTTAAAAGGAGTTTAGATTGGCCCCTACTCAGACTTCCAAGCTTGAAGCAACTATGTTCTAAGCTTGGAGAAAGGCTGGTTCCTCAAAGGGAAACTCGTAAGTTCAAGGCTTCATGTTCGTTCTGTATTCCACCTAGACCTGCAATAAACCTATTATTCTTCATGATTCTTAGGGCTATACCCCTGAACCCCAAGCCCTAAATCCTAAACCCTAAATCCTAAACCCTAAGTCCTAAACCCTAAATCCTAAACCCTAAATCCTAAACCTAGGGTTGGATTTCGGTGGGGGGTCAGTGAACTCATGATTTCATATGAGCACTCCACTAAAGTTATAGTATATTCCTTTACGGTCCCACCTGAGTCTGGGGGCCCCCAATTAACTTTAGTCCGTAGCTCATATAGATTATATTGTGTTTATGAGATACTTTATTCCAAAAAGAGGATGAAGTCTTACTTTATGGTGGGTACCATAGTATCCCCAAACCCTAAACCCTAAATCCTGTACTAGCCGCAAATAAGATAATACTCAAATGAGTTAATAGCCTGAACTCCCAGCATCCCCGCTTAATAACCCCTATAACACACCCCTATAACACACCCCTATAGAATCCCCTATATATCCCCCCATTTAGGTAGTTTAGACTAAAGCTCATATGGGAATGCCCAACTTTTAGATTCCTCACGCCAAGGACTGAGGCCATGACTGCTTCTGCATAAAGCTCTTGCTTCTCCTCTCAGTTATCGCCGAAATCCAACCCTAGGTTTGGGGTTTAGGATTTAGGGTTTAGGATTTAGCGTTTAGGAATTCGGGTTTTGGGTTTAGGGAGATTAGGGTGTAGGGCTTAGGGTTGAGGACATAGGGGAGATCAGGGTTTAGGGTTTAGGGGCTTAGAGAGATTAGGGTTTGGGGCTTATAGGGTTTGGGGGAATTAGGGTTTAGAGTTTAGGGTTTAGGCTTTAGGCGGGTTAGGGTTTAAGGTTTAGGTTTAAGGGGTTACATTGTAAGTACATGCAATCCCCAACCCACAAAAAACGCGAACTGTACGCGTACATCTGAATATACAGAAGTGCCAGATGGAACCTCTCCGAAAAGCGGTTGAGATTAGGTTTGCTGTTCTTGTTCAAAGAGGAGGATGTAGGTCAGGGGTGCCCCACCTAGAGACTATTGAAGAGTGAACTTCGATTAACCTACCGGAATCTGGATATTTGAAAAATGAGCCCTAAGCCCTAAACCCTAGACCCTATTGAATCAAGACATGCCCTAAACCCTAAACCCTATACCCCAACCCCTCTACCATCTTTTAGACCCAATTCCAAATCCCAAACCCCTTCCGGGCCTCCACAGAAGCCACTTGAAGCTTCCTGAAGATGTGCCTGACAACCGTTGCTCTGGTTTGGGTCCTGCCCCCATCCATCTATTATAGGGGTCATATTGACGGACATATGCATATATGCATATATGCAAATATGCAAATGTGTATTGATATAAAAATATATGTAAATATTCATGTTTGCAATATGAAGAGTACCCAGCCGTGAGTGAGTGGGGGCAGTACCCAAGTTCTGGTTTACTGTTACGGACTTTGGGGTATTTGGTGCTTCATGGGACTTAGTAACTACTTATCGTCGGGCATAGAAGCGTACTTATAACCCAGCTGAACGGCCTTCTAGGAGTTACCCTAAATATCAGTAGGGTTATAAGCTCAGATATATGGGTTACTGAACCCCATTAATCTCCAGGTCATCTAACATACAGGTGAATAAATGGAAAAGAAGCGGTAGTTTTGCTGCAAGCCTTCCCTATCATATTCCACAAGAGGCACCAGCATACTCCCTGGCTGGCCCCAGTATATCCCTTGTGCCCTTCTCAAACCATAGCCCCATATCTTGCGAACGAAAAGCTACGGCGGCTATGAGGTCCAAGAACTAGCTAGCCAGCTGAAGTATGCGCATACCTCCTTCGGGAAAAACAGCTGCTGTCCCTAAGGGTCCAAGGACCCAAATATTTGGGTTTTAGGCCCCAAATACTATGATGTTAATGGTATTTGGCCCCTAAAGCCCTAGTATTTGGGTCCTTGGACCCTTAGGCTGTTTGGGAAGGATGGGAATTTTCATGAGCAGACATGTAACTCATGACAAGGCTATGGAAGCAATGGCTCCGTTCTGTCCTGTAGTCTGGATTATTTGTACAGGTATGGGCCAAGGGGTTCTACAGGTCGATATCCCCTTTGACCAATTATTGCAAAGGACCCCTCGTCTACCCCTAGGTAACCCAAATCTGAGCAGGGTGCTGCAGAGGTTTGCAATAAATGCAAGTCCTTTTGGACCCCCCACAAAAGGCATTCTTGCATATTTGGGATATGTAGCCGGGCCTAAGTTTTTGGAAATTAAAGTATAATTTTTCCATGGGTTGCTATAGAGTATCTGTTAATAGTTCGTACATCTTCCCAGGGGTCTCAGGAGGTTTCATTTGAATGTTGAGGACAACAAACGCATTATGTTCAAGACTTAGTGGGTACTATAGCCCCCAGCTTATCATCAACATAAGAGCTAAACAAGCTCTAGATGAGCCTTATTTAGGGACTTAGTAACTACTTATAGCTGGGCTGATAACCCTGCTGAGATTTTGAGTAACTCCGATAAGACAGCTTCAGGGAGGCCACCTTGAGTTATAAGCCCAGATATAGATAGTTCCTGAATGTCCCATGAAGTTTTGGGTTAAGGGTTTAGGGTTTAAGGTTTAGGGTTTAAGGTTTGGGGTTTAGGGTTTAAGGTTTAGTAGCTACTAATTGTCCCAGGAACCCAAACCCTAAACCCTAAACCTCCAAGTAGCCCTTATGTGAAGGTGGATGGTTTTCAGGTTGACATTGCAAAAGAGCCCCTTTCCTACTCCAAACTGCTAGGCTTTGTCAAGCTCCCTTTTGGGACAATATTAAAAAGTATACATGTGTGTTCCGCACTGGGTTTTCGTATAATGGACATGGAATATTTGTATCCACAAATGCCCTGTGATGTGGGGAAACGATGAACCACAAACTCTAAACGCTTAAACCCTCAACTCTAAAACCCCCAACCCTTAAACCCCAAACCCCTAGAGCTCTCAACCCGAATGAACCCTAACCCTAACTAGGGCCTAGTTGGGAAACCCTAAGCTTTAAACCCGAAACCTCAAACTCCTTAAACCTTAAACCCCAACTAGGCAAGGCAATCTTCGCCCCCCAACCCAGCATCTCAGCTTGCCTATTTTTCTAGTGGGGCCTGGGGATGGTAGGTGCGAATGTAGGGTTTGGGGTTTAGGGTTCAGGTGGTGTGGGCGAATATGTAACACAAGGTTAATTAGAGGGTGGGATCATATGAGCTACGGTCTAAACTCCTACGTAGTATCCCCCTTCAGATCCACTGAAATCGTCCCCCTATCTAATCCCCTTTAAGGAGTTTGGACCCTAGACCCTAAATCCTAATCCCTAAACCCTAAGCCCCAAGCCCTGAACCCTATGTAATCTCCCTTTAAGGAGTTTAGACTATAGTTCATATGGGGGCAGGGATAGGATCTGCCCCGACTCTCCCAACAAAGGCCCCGAAACGTACCAGCCGCTACACAAGACCAGCTTAAACTTCATGTTCATCTTCATTACCGCCGTTTAGGGTTTAGGGTTATAATCCTGTCAGATACCCCGTAACCCTGAACCCTCAGCCCTCTCCAAAACCCTCAACCCTGAGCCATCAACCCTAAACCCTAAAACCTATGCCCTAGCATCTTAATCTTAAACCCTAAACCCTTAAACCCCATTTTCACTCCCCAAATCCCTAAAAATTGCTGAGTCTGAGCTGAGGCACAGTGCATCCCGCCTCGGGTACCAGAATCATTGTTTAGGGTTCCTGAGGTTTAGGGATTAATCGTTTATGGGCTTAGAGTCCAGAGGGTTTAGAGGTTATAGGGTTTGGGGCTTTATTAAGCTGGGTTGCTGTTAAGGAACTTAAATTAAGTTACCATAATGGGTATATATAGTACATAATAAGGTTTCCCCAATATAGTAACTCAAATTAAGTTCCTTAACAGCAACCCAGTAAGGTTCGAATTCAAAGGGTTGAGGGGTTGGAGGTTTAGGCCTTATAAGGTTTAGGGCTCAGGGCGTGGGGTTTAGGGCTTTCAGAAGCCGAGGGGCCACTTGCAAGGGGTTTTGTAATTATGTGGGGGAACTATACGATTATGTGGAGGTTTCCCAAAATTGTGGGTACCTTTTGGGGGTCCCCATAAGAAGGACATAGTACTTTGGGGTCTATATTGGGGTACCCCTATTTTGGGAAACTACCATGTAGAGTTTAGGATTTCAGGTAAGTAGCTGTCCAATGTTGGGAGTCCCTCTAGTCCTAATAGGCTTTGGTGTCATGAGAGGGGACGTGTATCTATGGACATGGTAAGTTGGGGTGAAGTTGTGCGCGTGTTCGGGCTTAACCAAAACCCTAAACCCTAAACCCCAAACCCCCTAACCCCCAGCGGGGTTGACAGCGGAATACGGATGTTGCATACGTGGCCTCTCCTTGCAAGAGAAGACAAGGAGACCCAATGATAGTCCTCACTGGTAGTTTTAAGCGTTTAGTCCCCCTTAAGTAGATAGAAAATGCCTTTGGGCATATTGTAAAAAGATCCCCATATACCCCTAAACCCTAAACCCTGAACCCATAAAATGATCTCCATAAAACCCATATTCTATCTACTGAAGGGGGACTGTATGTTGGGGGGAGGTTGAGGCTACCCTAAACTCCTAGATCCTCAACCCGAAGCTCTAAGCCCTAAACTACAAGCCCTGAATCCTAATCCAAATAGCCTATAATCCATACCTGGACAACGGGAGAAAAATGTGGAAAAGAATTGCCCAAAACTCTCAACATTCTACATACCTAGGGACTCAAGGGGGTACCCTAGCCATGAACACTAGTAAGCCTCAAACCCTAAACCCTAAAGAGCCCTTAGGCCGTGGCTTTAGGAGCTGCTCCTTCTCCAGAACTTCTGGACCGCGGCCCTGGATTTCACATCACAGGAATAAGTATGACCCGTCTTAAGGACCTCTCCACCCCTATTATGGGGATACCACAGGAGGACCCCCCCACCTTGTAATAGTGGTATGGCAGATAAGAGGACCTTAATGTGATTTGTATTACCCTTTATAATTAGTCACTATTACTGGGTGGGGGGTACACCTAAGGGATACCTCAGCTCCCTCACAAGGTTTAATACTCTCTAATGAGAGGTGGTGCGTGCCCGAGCCGCGGGGATGGGGTTCTGACGCGGGAGTACTAAGTATCCCTACGAGACAGGGATCTGTATAGCATTCCAGGATGAAGAGTTCATGTAGACCCCTGATTAATAATCCCCTTCCCCTTAACAGGGATTATAGTAGGGATCCTAGTACTCTGGTAGGAAATCTGGCGAGTTGTTGGTGGATTTAAAAGTCTGGGCTGGGGTTGACGAAGGCAGGTTGGGGGCCCTATAAGAGTCATCTGTTCTAGCTTTATAGCGACGATATAGGGATTGAGGTTAATACCGAATACCACCTGCTAGCACGGAACAGACATCTTGCAAAATCTCCACGCGCAAAGTTCTGGCAAAGTTGCTGGACACAGAAACTTTAAGGTCACATGATTGCACCAACTTGGAAACAAAAAACAGGCAATTGCTCTACATACCTAGGCCCTCCATCTACCCTCTATCTACCCTAAATGCCCACTATTAGGGACCATATACCCCCATTTAAGGGTACAAGGAGGGTCCTGGTATGTTGGGGGGCCCAGGCAGACAGAGCTGCAGACTCTTTTGTCTTCCCACCTGCTCACAAGCACTTGTTGTGCCAACTGCATACCATAACTTCCAACCTAGGATTCAGGGCGGCCCTTTGATCTATAGAGTTTGTAGTCCCCGTTAAGTAGATAGAATATAGCGTATATGGGGATCTTATTATCACATGCCCGAAGCTATATTCTATGCACTTAAGGGGGACTACAGGCTTGAGGGTTGCAACCAACAGACACGCAATTACTTGTTCCAGATCTAGAGAAAACAAGACATGTAAGTTCCCTGTTCGGCTTTGAGTTTAGACAGATGAGACCCCTAAACCCTGAGCCCTGAAGCCCTAGAGTCAGCGCTCGTGGCGTCTAAGCTCCAAAACTCAAAGCCTAAATGATTACCAATATACTGTTGTCGTGGGTTCCTCGTATTCTTTTTGCGTGGAATACCTCGAAAAGACCATGACATTGGGAATTCTTCAGACCCCTACACCCCATATGAGCTACATTCAACACTCGCCCAGCTGATTATTGGAATGAATCTTATTCCGGACTTCATCAGGACTATATACTAAACTGCAAGAGGGACCCTTATGTTCACCCTTTACCTTCCCTTGGTAACCCTAAACCCACAGTAATCCCTACACCCTAGACACTAATACCTACACCCAAAATCCTAAATCCGAAGCCCTAATCCCTAAACCCGATAATGACAGTAGTTCATATGCTGAGCAAATTGCAAGGTGCTTTGCCATCTCTTCCTTCGTTGCTGGCACTGCGCCTGCAGCTGGATCCAGCAAATTTGGGCTTGGGAACCAGCTAGCTGGAGAGATTTACTTCCTAGTGGCTGGTAGGGAACAAGGGAATATAATCTCTGCGTAATCCCTAGCTAAAATACTCCCTTCTTCCCTGACAGCTCGAAGCCCGTAATAACCCTAAAACCCTGGACCCTAAACCCTAAACCCATAAACAATAACCCCTAGTAAGTTTAGTGCTGCAGGCCTTGGAGTGACTCCTTAGGCTTCAGAGTTGAAGCTTGAGAAGTGTAAGGGGTTCAGGGTTGAAGGAACTTTTTTTTTAAAGGCGCCTCTTTTCCGTCTGCAGGAAAGGCGCTTTACACGCAGGTGCACTCTACCCCTCTCTCAGAAGTTGCCGGAACTTTAGGGTTTAGGGTTTAGGGTCGAGAATTTAGAGGCTTAAAGGAATAGGGTTGTCGAGTGTCTGTTGAGCAGTTTGGGTTTAGGAGCTTACGGATCAGGGTTTAGGGCTTTCGGGTAAAGGTTTGGGACTCTATGGGATCTTTGGATCTGAAGTTTGCGCTAGCTTTCTTTTGGTGGTTGAAACTAGTAAGATTATGTTCCGTATACAGAAAACAATACCCCAACAGGAGTAGATAATCTTACTCCATATTGGGTATCATAGTATCCCCGAATAAAATACTGCTCACCTCTAGTCGATGTCTGAAGTTTGGAGGCTTCACATCTTCTGCCTTGCTTTGGTATAAGGGGATTTGGGTTACCCCAGCGCCTCAAATTAGGAATGTAATATAATCATATGATAGTCATGGGGTCCTAATTTGGGGGGTTGGGGTTTCCAAAATCCTCCCACTATTTGGTGGGTCTGGTCCAGCACCCCTCGCTCAGAAAATGCTGTTTGGCCCTCTTCAACCTTTACCTACACATGCACACAATTACACAAATTCATGTCTAAATAAATACATAAAGATATACTATACATATATATGTACATATATACATATACACATGCCCTGCATATATCTGGACACAAATATGCCGTTTGTCCCACGGATTACAACTTGTTGTGCCTGCCGGCGGTGCAGCCTGCTTTCTGGTGCTTTTTTGAAGGTTTTCCTCAGCTGGCTCCTGCACAAGCTTGTGGAAAGGTTTGAGCACCAAACCCATTCAGGGCTAGCGGCTGCGTGCTTTGGGTAGCAAGAGAGGCTTGGTTGAGAATTCTTAGGGGGGTTGAAGGCTTGATTGGAGGGCTGGTGGTTTAGCCTTACAGCTTTTCAGGGAGACTATGGTCTCGAGGTCTGTTTGAGATACGTATACAATAACAAGCTACACATATAAGAATTCCAGGACAATAATATTGGTATCTAATTCGACTATTAATAAATATGCAGGCCTCTACAGTAAAGAGCTGAATGTTCTGTTCTAATGTAGGCCAACAATTGGCGTTTCGAGGTTCCCATGGGCCATTAACGCTCAATCTAGCTAAATCTTTAACACGCAATGGTACCATCAACTCCCAGGCCTGCTCTCTTGCCAAACCCTGATTTTTGCAAACTCTCTTGATTGCTGGTGATTGGTAGGAGCTCAAGGAATATAATCCCTATGTAGCCCCTATGTACTTTGTACTTTATTCCGTTTTCCCTAATCTGAACCCTAAACTCTCTCTCTTCTTCTTCTTCTTCTACAGGCTCTGCGACACCCGAAGGTGTTGCGGGGGCGAACCCCCAGCCCATTGTGCGATGTCCCTGGCAGGAAGATGTGCAGCGTTCATTGGATCAGCGACCGTAGAGACCCCAGTATAGATACCACCCATATCCCCATCCAATGCGCCTTCGTCTTCCGGGAAAATATGGTCCAAAAGAACGTTATGAGCCGAGGAAAGGTTGACATCTACTGATGCCCCTTGCATCTCACTGGTCTCACGGAGAACTTCTGTGTCCCTTTCTGGTACACTTCGCTTGGAACAAGACATTACTCATTCCCTACTCCCTTCTCTGCTACTCTTCCTCTACGCA
>CAJNIZ010003952.1:5195-22465 GCA_905231905.1 Symbiodinium pilosum
AAAAGAAGCCATGAGTGCAACCGTTCCCTCATTGACCCTTGCAGTTTTACACATGAGCCATAGTCTAAACTCCTTAAAGGTGGTTATTTAGGGAATTATATAGGGGAGTACTATAGGGCTTATTAAGGGGGATACTAGGAGTTTAGACTAGCTCATATGAAATCTAAGCCCTCAACCCCTAGAAACCCTAGACCCTAAACTCCAAACCCTGAATCCTAAGCCTTAATGCCTTATTGTCTAGTACCTACATCTTCAAAGCAGCAAGCCCACTGTAGTCCACCGGCCTCTCTACCCCTTGACCTACTGTAATCCTTCAGACTTTGAAGTTTAGGGTTGAAGGTTTAGGGGTTAGGGTTAGGGTTGTAGGGTTTAGGGGAAAGCTTTAAACCCTAAGGCCCAATTCCCTAAACCCAAAATCTAACATCCCTTAGCCCTAACCCCTAAATCACAAATCCCAAACCCTACACCCTAAACAATAGCTTCCAGTTTCTTTGTCAATATCCCTATATGACCCCTATAGAATCCCAAGCCCTAAGCCCTACATCCCTAAATCCTAAACCCTAAGTCCCTAAAACCAAAACCCTGAGCACCTCAATTCCCCAACCGTAAAGTCAAAAATCCCTAAGCCCCAATCCCTAAACCCCACAGGTTGGGTCAATCCCCCACCCAGTGCTGGGTACCACAAAGGACTGAGCTGTCTAGGTTCAGTCAGTCCCTGAGAGAGTTGCTCTGCGGTACAAAGCCCTCACTTCAAGAACTCCTCGAGGAGCACTGCCTCGGCGGTGATGTGGTTGCTGGTTCCAAGGTCATAGAAGAGATGAAGACTCTTCACAAGTGGCCGAACCTGAAGATGACAAGATCAGGTGAAGAAGGCCAAGCAACAGTACACTGGTAGAACGTTCCAGTGAAACGCCAATCCCCGAGGAACAACATGATGCAGACCGAGGGGGTCTGTGACTTCTACAGAACTGCCAGGGCCACCCCCTCGGTGGAGGTGACGTGGGGTGTAGGGGCAGTTCTCCCATCATCTGACAAGTGGTACTTGATCTTCTGATCTTGTGTTCCAACGCCGCCACGGTTGAACCCATGAAGCGTTACTATCTCCTCATGCTGCTTCAATCCTGTGCCCTGCAGTCATCTAAAGAGCAACTTCAACGTCCTCATGGAGTTGTTGCATCTCCCTCAGCAGCCGAAGAAGATACCAATTCTTCTCATTGCAGGTCAATCGTTAAGCTAAAGTATCTTTCACACTGCAGGCTCACTAGTCAGAACTAGAACCAGTACTGTTCTTACGGCCCCATTAACTGCATATTTGGAGGCTATGACTATGGGGTGATAGTTTATATAACCCTATGAAATCCCCAGCCCTAGAACCTACATCCCCAAACCCTAAAACCTGAAGCACCCCGATTTCCCAACCCTAAAACCCCAAATCCCTAAGCTAAACCCTAAACCCTAAGTCCCCGAGCCCCAAAACTAAGCCGCTAACCCTAATCCATAAACCCTAAAAACGAATCCCTCAACCCTACAGGCATGCTCTCGGGTTTGATGGGGTCCATGGCCAGCGGCATGGCCATGGGCACCGGCATGGCCGTGGCCAACCGAGCGGTGGATGCAGCTCCTGGGGCCGAAGAGTGCAAGAATTTAAGTTTTGGGGTTTGTGGGATTTAGGGTTTAGGAGTAAGGTTCAGGGCACAGAGGGACTAGGGTTTAAGGGTTTAGGGTATAGCGTTTAGGCACTAGGGTGTAGGGATCAGGGCTTAGGGTTCAGGCACTTTAGGGCCTAAACCCTTAACCCTAAATCCTAAATCCTAAACTCTAAACCCTAAACTATGGTTCGTATCCCCCCATGCGGTGCCGAGGTGATGGGGCCCCGCCAGACGGAGGTTGTCCATCGCCATGAGGGAGCTCCGGCACAGGCGCAGGCGCAGAAGACGGCATGGTCTTGGGTTTTAGATATGCCGGATATTTTTTGGATGTTTTGGGAGATGTCGGAAGGCTTTTTCAAGATTTTTCGGACATTTTAGGATATTGCCGGATGCCTTGGGGCTTCGATTTGTGCAAGTATGATTTTCTTCGGGTGTAGGGTCGGTGGTGCAGGGCTCAAGGCTTCGCGGTCTGCGTTTGGGCTTTCGGTTTCAGAGCTTGGGGCTTGAGGGTTTAGGGTTAGGTAAATGGAAACTACTATAGTATATTGGGGTTAGGTAGGGATGATGGAAAAGAAAATGGAAACTACCATTTAGGGTTTAGGGTATTAGGGGCAAAGTGTCGAGGGCTTGCCTTCTTTCTTTGTATGGTGACCTCCCAACCCGTACGTGGGGTGCTTTCACTGCAAGGGCTCAGAGCTAGTGAGTGGAAAGATCTGAGGCATGTGTAGCACACTGACAAGATTGCATCCTCTTGCTACCATCCAGTGTTCCTGCTCCGGTTACAGCGCGAACCATCATTCTCAGATATGAGCCATGGGCCATAGTCTAAACTCCTAGTATCCCCCTTAATTAATATCCCGTATAGTAGTCCCCTATATAATCCCCAGATAACACCCTTTAAGGAGTTTAGACTATGGCTCATATGTTCTTGGAGCTTTGCGGTCACTAATGCCAGCTTGAATGCCACTCGGCTGCAGGCGCAGAACACCTGCCAGTTCCAGCAGGACTTACTTGGGAGTTTTTCAACACAAATCAGAGTTTAAGGGATCCCTATAAACTTGTTGGAACCCGCAAAGTTACAGAGTTTCGGGATAGTCGTAACCTCTTAGGGGCTGTACTTATAGATCAGCTACAAGCCCACTCAACTTGGGTTATGACTACAGTTTTGCCGGAGTAGTCGCGACCCATGAACTTCTTTGATGCCTCCTAAACCGTAAGCCCTTAGTATAGGGACCGCGAAGAGGTATGGGCTTTGGGATAGACCACAAGGATATATAGCTATAGCTTATGTACACGCATAGATGGCGCCAGCTAAGATCTATTCAGGGTTTAGGGTCTAGGGTTTAGGGTAAGATTTATGTGGTAGTTTCCCAAAATGGGGATTCGATTTGACCCCAGAATACTTTTGTCCACATCATGACCACCCCCAAAAAATACCCCCCAATTTGGGGAAACCCCCATGTCCAGTCATGAGAGCCATATCTACATACTTACATACACGCAGATGTACACAGGCAGCATGCTTTGCCGAACATGTAGAGCCCAAAATGGCTTTTTGTATCTGAAGCTGCCCGCCTTGGACTATACGCACGGGACACACCTCGGTGCAGGTTTTATTGAGGGTTTTTGGTGGGTTTTTGCATTTTAGGGTTGTGGGTTTGTTGCTTGGAAACAACGTGTGTTACTTTTGTTCCCATTGCCCTTTAAGGTTTAGTCGCTGCTTGGCTTGTCATGGGTTCAGGGTGAATTGTTAGGGTTTAGGTCGATCCCCCGCCCTGTAATAGTGGTATAATAGGAAAATAAGAGGACCCTAATACAATGGGTATTGTCCTTATAGTCATTAGTACAGCGTGGAGGTCCACCGAAGTTAGGGTAAAACCCTAAGCCCCGAACTTCTGTTTGTTAGACGTGGCGCGAAGGACTGCTCCCAGGTAGGGTTTGGGGTTTGGGGTTGCCATGATGCCGAAAACCATGGATTGAGGGTTTAGGGTAACCTCAGGGCAGTCAGTACTTCATGCCCTGGAACGAATGGGGTTTAGGGTTCAGGGTGTAGGGCGGGATTTTTTCAATCAACGGTAGCACAAGCTGCATGCGCTTGCCAAAAGTAAGAGTTCTGCACACAGGTCCTGCAACGGCCGGAACATGGTTTTGACCTAAACCCTACTTGCCCCCATACGTCCCTATGACCCCTGTTGCTTCCAGTTTCTTTTCCATTCCATCATTTATTTACGCACCCCTGGAGATGGCTTATCTTACCGAACCTCACTGGTTGCCAGCAGGGAATGGAGGAATGGATCCCTACCCTAAACCCTAAACCCTAAACCTAGTTTCAGTCTTCTTTTTCACTGCTTCATTCCCTAGACCTTTAGCCTAAAAGCCGGCAAGTTGTTGGAGGACCAGTTGGCACAGTGCCTGAAGTCTTCGAGCGATTCCACCTCCTGCCAGTCCTTCATGGATGCTTGGTTTAGGGTTTAGGGTTTGGTCTTTAGGGCTTAGGGATATTGCACCAATCATGGGAAACCAAGGGGAAGAGAACGTGCGAAATTCAAATGGACACTTGATTGATGTACGGGTGTATAGGCCAGGTGTGGACAGCCGAGTTGCAGCCAGGCAATGTCTTGTAGTCTCTCATAGCCACGTTACAGTCTACTGGCATCACAGAAGTACTTCATAATGTGACGGCTTAGCAAATCGCAAGCTCACACCCCTGCAAGAAGTCAGGAGAAGGGATATGCGATCACGTCCGAAAGGAAGGGGGATAGCTTTGGCGTACGTGTTGAGGTTCTTGGACAAAAATAGTCTAATTCTGGTATCTTCCGAAATGGTCGTGCGCTGTGGGGTTGTCCTCATCTGGAAATTTCTCTTTGCATGGGACGCATAGCGGGCAACCATACAAGCCAAGCCCCTACAACCTTAACCCTACACCCTAAAATCTACACCCTACACCCTAATCATTGAACGCTACACCGGGAGCCCTAAACATTGAACCTTGCACCCAACACCATAAAACCCACAAACCTAAAGCCGAAACCTTAAATTCTTCACCCCACACCTTTCGCCCTAAACCCTGCGCCCCTAAACCCTCATGCCCTAAACTTACCCCAGCCGAGCATGTTCTGAACTTGGCGGACTTTTAAGTACCCAAGCCCTAAGCCCTAAACCCCTAAACCCTACATCCTTAAACTTCGCCCAGCCGAGGATGCTCTGAAGGCATGCCAGCAGACCGCCTGAGTCATCGGCAACATGTCGTGAGCGGGCCTTGTTGGCTGGGCTGAGTGCGCCAGATCCAGGTTGTAATCTAATGGAAAAGAAAATCGAAACTACTATAGTATATTGGGGTCATAATAGGGATGGTGGAAAAGAAAATGAAAACTGCTATAGCTTCAGGGTTTATTGTTAGGGTTTATATAGGGATTCTATGGGGATAATGAAAAAGAAAATGGAAGCTACTATTTAGGGTGTTTAGGGTTCAGAACTATAGGATTTAGGGTTTAATGTTTAGGGATTCGGAATTTATGGTTCAGGGTTTTCTGTTGAGGGGATTAGGGTTTAGGTTCAGGGTTCAGGGTTTAGGTTTCAGGGTTCGGGGTTAAGGGTTGTAATGTAGGGGCCTAAATGCATCGGTCTATATTTGGGAGCTCCACAGGGATTTTAGGGGCAATGCTATTGGTAATTATTCATACTTTCTGCATTGGGGTTGAGGGTTTTCGAAGTTGGGCAACATTCTACGTTGTTGAATGAGATTTCACACATCCCGTATATCTCTGAACCTTTGACATAGTGCTGAAACCCTCAACTATTGTTCCCATACTTTTGTGAATGAAACAAAGATGGCGCAAGTGCCTCCCATCGACGCCGTCCGTTGGTGGCTAAGTTTTGTCCTGGTTTCTGCCACAAACAAACAGAGCCACTGCACAGGGCGTTTCAAAAGCTGGGCATCCTGCAGTGCTTCCCTTCGGCACGCTGTTGAGTTCAGGGGTTTATGTGGGTGGTTGTCAAAAGTAGGGTCCCTTTTTGGATCCCTATTATAATACGGCACCTAGTATTTAGGGCACCCAAAAAAAGGATCACAATTTTGACAACCACCCATGTGTTTCTGGATTTCTCGACGTCTTGGCTTAGTAGTTCAGGGTTTAGGGGATTAGGTTGGGTACTGCTCCCACTCATTAACAGCTGGATAATATTCATAATATCGTTATATATAGCCCTGAATATATTCCCTAATATAGAGTGTTAATGGGTGGGGGTAGGACCCAATCTAAACCCTAAACCCTAGACCCTGAACCCTAAACCCTAAATAGTAGTTTCCATTTTCTTTTCCATTCTCCCAATATAACCCCAATATAGCCCTATATAATTCCTATAGGTACCTATATAATACCCTAAACAAAATCCTAATCTGGGTTCAGGGTGTAGGGGTGTAGGGCCTAAGGCTGGCTGAGGTCATAGTATACCTGCCTGGAAGCATGTCAGAGGAAATTGCGGTTTCCCAACAAATTAGGGAGACCTTTCTGGGGTCCCTGTCAAGGTTGCAGTATTTTGGGATCTAGATTGGGGCCCCGCTGTTTTTGGAAGCTGCGAAATCTACACTTATCTCTCTCCAACAATAAGTTGGAGCGAGGTATATCACGAGGGCTATTGGTCGTTCTTGCCGCTGAAGCCCTGAACCTTGGGCCCTCCATCCGGCCACGAGCAGTCTTGCATAGTTGTACAGGGGTTACGTGAGCCATGACCTAAACTCCTTGCAGGGGGTCATGTAGGGGATTATATAGGGGAGTAATAGAGGCGTTACTCAGTGGGATACTAGAGGTTTAGACTATAGCTCGCGTAGTATTACTGGAAAAGGAAATCGAAATCACCATTTAGGGTTTAGAGTTTGGGGTATATTACACGTACTACCGTCTGTGTTGGCTGCTCAATGATCCCTTACTGTTGAAGTCAGAGGACACAGCCCTAAACGGGCAGGGTCCAGGCAAACCCTAAGCAGAATTCAATCGGAAGTTCTGTGGGTGGGGTTTGTTGGTGGATGCGTACATGCCCTGGAACCTACACCCCTAAATCCTGCCTTTGAGTCAGGCGGGGCAGGCTCCCTTAGAACTTAGAACCATAAATTCCTACGGTTTAGGGCTCAGGGTTTAGGGCATGAATTCCTCTGTACAATCCTCTCTAAGAACTATGGATTCCTTTGTATATTCCCTGCTACGAACGGTGGATGCCTGGGGTACATAGGAGTCCTGACCCCTAAGCCATAACTTCAATCCCACTGCCAGCCCCAAGAATTCTTCTGGAGGGGATATGAGCTATCATTTACAATCCTTAAAAAGGGGTAATATAGGGGGTTATATAGGGGAGTATTAGAGGGTTTATTAAGGGGGATACCAGGAGTTTAGACGATAGCTCATATAGGGAGTATGTGTGGGGGTAAACTGTCCCTCTAATCTATACCTTTTTTACTAGCTTTTTTTGCCTATTGATAAGCATCCGTACTTTGAGATTTAGGGGCAATATCCCCAAACCCTGAACCCAAATCCTAAACTTTAGGCCATAGGGCTCAAATTGCCTGTAGCAGTATTTAGTCCCTTTACTGATCCCCTCCCCTAATATGTAAACCCTGAACTCCCTACTGCAAATTCTTCCCAGTATACTATGTTATGACATACTACGAAACTTTTTGGATATTGGCAATTTTATAAGTATGAAAATCAGCCCAACTTCAAAGACAAAGTAGTCTAACGTAGTTTCCTATACCCCTTTCTGCCCCTAAGCCCTATCCCCAACCCTAAACCTTAAGCTAATTGCGGCAGAACCCTGCGGCGCTGGCTCAGGCTTCTTAGTAGGAGGTTGAGCGATGCTCATCAATGACTTCTTGTATAGTGCCCGGGCAGCAGTTTGCCAGGTTCAGGCTTCAGAGTTTAGGCTACCTCTGAATTGCACCCTAAACCCGAATCCTCAACCCTAAACCCAACAGAATAGAGATCCAAATATTTAGGCTCTTAAAAGGAGAGGGAACCCTAAACCCTGAACCCTAAAGCCTTGTATTAATCGTGTAAGATGGACCCGCCATGGCACCTGAAACTCTAAAATTTCGAAGCCTTTTCAGGTTTGCCACAGAACTTTGCGGGAGAGCCCTAAAGCTGGGGTTTAAGGTTTAGGATTTAGGGTTCAGGGTTTAGGATTTAGGGTTCAGGGTTTAGGATTTAGGGTTTAGGGTTTAGGGTGTATAGTCCGCCCCAAGGGGGATTAAGGGATATTTGGGGGTAATGGAAAAGAAATGGGAAGCTACTATAATGGGTTATATAGGGTTTAGGGTTTAGGGTCCCCCTTAAGTAGATAGAATATGGGTATATGGGGATCTTATTGTATTTTACCCAAAGCCAGATTCTATCTACTTAAGCAGGACTATAGCCCTAAAGCCGCAAGGACTATGTCGAGTCAGTGGGGCAACCTTTCAACTTGAGCTCAAACGGGAGTCTCTCAAAACAGCCATTATGTAATCCATTTAACATTTAGGGGTGAAGGATGTTCAATATGAGTATGAAGTGTGACATGACTATTCGTTTTTGCGGCTGGCTGAGCCCTCAGTTCTCAAACGCTGTAGATCCTTACTTGTCAGGGCAGGGGGCCTTGTAAGTAGGTTCAGAATGGGCTTGAGAGGGGTTATCATGCGATCTAGAAGGGTTTATAAGTACACTTACAAAGTCCCCCTGACCTCAGTATACAGCCCTATACAACCCTTATGAGCTCCTTTCTGGGGTAGGGTAAGCTCTCCATGTTAGGGACTTTCTGGTTTGGGGTTTAGGGTTTAGGCCAATAAGGACCCTTTAGCCAATGTCCGCAAGTAAAACCTGACTTATCCTCATATAATTCCATAATATTCCTCCACCTATGACCCCCTATCGAACTGCCCCGAACAGTACATAATCCTTGAACCTGAAACCCCAAACGATTTTGAAGTCCTTACATATCTACATTTTCTCCGCTGTACAAACCCCGTAAAGCTCCAGACGAGCCAAAACAGCCATACCTCTTTGCCAAGGATTCGCCAACCGATGGCGGGACTTCCTTGGATGGAAGTCCGGAGCGCCGATGTTGGGCACTCAAGACATGTAGTGTAGTGCTTCCCCCTCATAGGGTTTAGGGTTTAAGGTTCAGGGGCACCAGGAGATGTAGGCCTTCCTCCTCATCTTACGACTGCACTCCACCTTCCAGTGCTTGCTACAAAAGACACATTTCACATTAGAGTGTCGGGGGCGTTAGATTTTAGGAGTAGGTGATTACAAAGGGGGTTTAGGGCTGAGGTTTTAGACTTTATGGCTGAGTGTCCAAAACCCTGAACCCTTAACGCTAAACTCAGGAGGACGCAGGAGGTGCCTAAAGCGGGAGCGGGGGAGTGATTACAGGCACCATAATAGGGGGGGGGATGTTTAGGGCTTAGGGTCCCTAAACCCTAAACCCTAAGATAGGGATCCACTCCCTTACTTTCCCTGAGGCACCAGCAAGCCTCAGCAAGTATACGTGTAGCTCTTGCAGCCATATAATGCTACAGTCATCTCTATTGTTGACTTACTTACTATTTAGCGTTTAGGCTCCTCCTGACCCTCCAAGTAGTGGTTCGGGGTCTAGGGTTTAAGAATTGGGGCTTGGGATGTAGGATTGAGCGCTGAATTGACTTCGAGGACTAAACAGAAAGTTTGAAGGGAACACTGAGGATCGCGGCTACAGTAGTGTAGAAACTTGGAGGACGGTGAGGCAGATAATCCGACGGTATGCCTTACACAACTACAGCATCAAAGCCCGAACTCTTTTGTTTTTGAAGCTTTTCATCAGGATGTGGGTTTGGGCTTAGGATGTGACATTGCAGGTTCAGGATGGAGCAGGACCAGCGAACAGGGCGCGTAAGGGAAAGAAATATATTCCGCACATTCTCTGAACTTAGCAAAACCGTAAGTGAGTAGTTCCCAACATTAGGGTCCCATTTTGGTACTCCTACAAATTAGGTGCCGTAATATAACCTTTAACCGACAGGGGCCCATAAATTCCAACAAGCTGTAGTCCGGATTCTTCAGACCTCCCCCGATTGGTAGATCCAAGCCCCAGCCGTAAGATTTAAGCCCTAGCTCCTACTACATCATCTCCAAATCCTTAAAACCTTAGCCCACAGGGTTTAGGGTGCATGTCCTACCACCAGAAGCTTTGATCACCAAGTCCTGAACGTCAACCTCCACATCCTGAAGCTCTCAAGGCATTAAAGCCAAACAAACCCCACTAAGCCCTGGCGTATAGACCCGACATGAGTTTTGCATGGCGAGTGCACCGGAGTCACTGAGTAGCCCTAAACCCTAGGCCCTAAGCCCTAGATAACCCTGAAACTTCCCGGCACGTCCGATAGTAGCCCCAGGCTACTGCACCGTCTCGCTGAGCGGGAGCCGGCCGTTACAGTTGACGATTAGTTCCAAGATTCTGTATTTGATATATATATATATATGGGTAACGGAAAATAAAATGGAAGCTGCTATAATAATATTACAGGGATTATATAGGGATAAGGAGTTTAGGGTTTTGCGTTTTGGTTTTAGGGTTCAGGGCTTCTGTCTACAGCGAGGGGTTGGGGTCTTAGGGCCGGGGCTTACCGGTTCAGGTTCAGGCTCAGGGTCGGGGAGGTTGGTCGGAGGTTCATGGTTCGTATTCTATTTCAGTACCAGTTATTCTTAGTATTACTAATGAGTAGCTAATGATAATAGATATTTACTGTTTAGTATCATTAGTTGGTAATTATAGCCCAATTACGGCGGCAGTCCTCGCCCAATTACAACCATGGTTAAGGATTTAGGGTTTACCCAGTGGGCCAGAGTTGGGTTTAGACTTGCTTCGGAAACTGCAGCAGTCATTGGCCGTACGAGCATGCAGAATACTGGAAGCAGACAGTTGTGGTCATTCAATACGAGATTCCCTAAACCCTAAACCCTAGTTCTAAGCACTTTGCCAAAAGGCCTGCGGTTTGAAGAGCCGAGCATTATTGCTTTGGAGTTCGCTTGCCCTTACGTAAGCCTGCAGAGGTATTCCTTATTATACATTTGAACCGTATTACTGGTGTTCAGGAGGGTACCTCTTGGACGGCCCCCCCCAAACATAAGAGCCCTACAATTAGCATGATACATTCCCTAATATACCGCAGGGATCCGCCTTTCCATCGCTACTGCTGCAGGAGCTAGGCCTTTTCGCTTTGGTTTTCGCCTACCTCGACGGCCGCAGCTGCGCCCGCATGGCTTTGCTTTGCTCCTGGGCAGCGCCCGCAGCGACGAGCGCTTCGAAGGCGCAAAGAGAGGGTGCTCGGGTGTATATGGGGGTCTATATACACCCAATAATGGAGAATCAAATGGAAAAGAAAATGGAACATGAAATGGAAACTGGGATTATGTAGGGGTTCATAGGGATTATGAGCTATAGTCCTCCCAATTAAGAGGCCTACACGGGGGTCTCCCAAAATTAGGGGTACCTTTTTTGGGGGTCCCTATAGTAAGGACTATAGTATTTTGGGGTCTATATTGGGGTCCCCCTATTTAAGGAAACTACCATGTATAGATATGTCGAGGGAGATATGGGGGGGATATAGGGGCTAATAGGGATACACAGCAGTTGCAGATTACGGTTTTGGGTTTAGGGCTTAGGACCTCCAACCTGACAGAATGAAGAAGACAACTCCCGTGGACATTTTCTTACTGGGGCTGAGTAGGGAGCAAAGGAATATAGGCTTTGGTGTTTAGGGTTATTTGGGAATCAGGGAACAGGATGCCCGTGGAAGCCCTGTATTTTTTTCCCTTATTCCCCTAAACCCTACACCCTAAACCCTAAACCCTTAAATCCCAAACCCCCAGTAAGTTTTCGAACTGCCATCTGATGAGCTACATCACGCGAGCGGAACACCTATAACTCCCTAAACCCTAAACCCCTAAACCCGCAACCCTAAACCCTAAAACTCCCTAAACCCTAAACCCTAAACCCTGCCTCTATCCTCAGGCCAGCTCGTTGGGGAATTTATTTCATGGGTTCCAGTAGTACCCCCCTCTATACTACCCCCTCCTAGGTTCCCCCCTTAATTAACCTTAATTAAGCCTAATTATCCCTAAATAACCTTAAGTAAGGGGGGAACCTAAGGGGGGTAGTATAGAGGGGGGTACTAGTTGAACCCCTAAAGTTATTGTTGGGGATACAAAGCTCACTGATAAGGCAGAAGGGGGTGAGATATGGTGAGATGTTCATCCTCCTTAATGTAGACCCATGATTAATGAACCCCCTCCTTTTAAGGACCTAAATATTAGGATCCCTATGATAATCCCTATTAAGGGGAGGGGGTTTATTAATCATCGGTCTGGGTTATGTTTGTAGTATTTCACAAGAAGAATATCTTCCTAAACCCTAAAATCCTGAACCCCGAGATACTAGTTACTAGATGCAGGCGTAAAAGAGGCACTTAAGCCAAACATCTTAAATACTGAGCCCTACGCCCTAAATCCCAAACCCTTAGTTGCCTTGTTCCACAACCAAAAAGCAGGAGTCATATCATGCCGGCAGTTTCTATGCTATTTTCTATTTGATTTTCAGGTATTTCAGGGTGCAGGATTCTCCAAAAACCATATGTAGCCCTAAATCTAAGCCCGAGAAATCCCTATGTATCACTGTATAGCCGTTGGTAACTCATTAATCACCAGATCTAATATAATGTTTATAAACGATATATGCTACCTCCTTATATAACCCCAAAGACCCGGCTGGCTAGGAGCCATAGCCCTCAACCCTAACCCCTAAACCGGAAACCCCCAAAACCCTAAACCCCCTACACCCTGAACTCCCTAAACCCGAAACCCTGCACCCCCTAGACCCTAAACCCCCTTCGACACTATAACCACGAAGACCTAGCGAGGAAAATGTGAAGCTCAGACAGCGCAGTGCTGGCATTCTTTTGTCCCGGTGGCAGGGTGACAGGATCCTTTGCCTGCAAACTGTTTCTACATGTGGTTTAGGGTTTAGGGTTTAGGGTTATATTGAGGTTATATATCCCCCTATAATGGAGAATCAAATGGAAAAGAAAATGGAAAATGAAATGGAAACTGGGATTATAGGGTAGTTTATGTAGGGGTTATATTGGGATTATATATTGGGGATAATGGAAAATAAAAGGGAAACTACCATAGGATATTGGGGTTATATAGGGATAATGGAAAAGAGAATGGAAACTGCAGGGATTATAGGGTTTATATAGAGGTGTTGGGTTTAGGGTTCAGGGTTTAGAAGATTGTAGGGGGATCATGTCTGCAAGGAGTACAGGTCTAGGGTGTAGAGTCTGGGGTTTAGAGTTCAGGACTTAAGGTTTCGTCTTTAGGGTGTAAGGTCTTGGGGTTTAGAGTTCAGGGCTTAGGGTTTAGGGCGTTTAGGGTTTAGGGTTTAAGGCTTAGGGGGTTCAGGGCCTCGGGGATTTACAGGGGGATTCCCTAAACCCTAAACCCCTAAACCCTAAACTATGTAGGGGTATATTGAGCCCCTTTACACGGAATTGATAGGGCAATGGCGTCCTGGGAAGGGATTGTATGAGCTTTGGGGCTTTGGGGACTAAGGTTCTGGGGTCTAGGGTTTAGGGTTTAGGGTGGGGATACATAAGGTTGCCAGCCTAGGAGTTAGTGTTCATGGTTTTTCAACTGGTTTGGCTCAAGGGTTGCAGGTGGAAGTTTCTCAAAACAGCTCTTACCTTCACACCGGGGTTTAGGGTTTAGGTCCCCCCACATGGGTGTTTCCCAAAATTAGGGGTAGCTTTTTTGGGGGTCCCCATAATAAGGATTATAGTTTGGGTACTGTCCCCCCAGTAACAGTCTATATTAGGGGTCCTATTAAGGACTATATATAGCCATCTTATATTTCTTATCCAACTGTTACTGAGGGGGGGCAGTACCGAAATGACCCTAAACCCTTAACCCTAAACCCCGTATTTTGGGGTCTATATTGGGGTCCCCTTATTTAGGGAAACACCCATATTCCTCGTGTATTCCTCACAGGATGTGTCCCCGGAACCTCAACCCTCCCCTGCTCTGAGAAGCTATCAGGTTTCATGGGTTTAGGGTTTAGGGTTAGGGTTTAGGGTTTAGGGTTTAGGGTGTTAAAGGCTCAGGGATTTGGCTAAGTGTCTGGGAGTTCGGACGGTGGAATCAGGGATCAGGTTCAGAATTGCTACTCCTGCTTTAGTTCCTATACCTCCTTTTACCGTCGTTATTATGGTGATACCCTAAACCCTCACCCCAAACCCGAACCCCTTACAGTACTTGGTGAGCAGCATGCCATTTAAATAGCTCGCCATTTAAACGCCCAACCATGGAAGACAGCCACCCGCAGAAGAGACCCGCTGACCTGCTGCAACATGAACTATAGTCTGAACTCCTTAAAGGGAGCTATGCAGGAAATTACATAGGCGAGTATTATTGGGGTTATTTAGACCCAAAACCCTAAACCCTATATTGCAGGAGCTATTAGGGTGGATTCTAGCAGCTTAGACTCTAGCTCAAACAGCGATGGTCTGACCATTCCTTTTCCGAAGGGGTAATGAGGGACTACCAAGATTAGGGTATAGGGTTTTGGGATTAGGGTTTAGGCTTCAGGGTTTTGAGTTTCAGGATTAGGGTTGAGGGACTGCCATGAAGACTGGGGAAAATGAGTTACCATCTTATGGGTGTGTAGGGTTGAGGGTTTAAGTTGCTATTATATGGGTAAATACCAGACAGTACGGTTTCCCTGCTATAGTAACTGAATCTGAATTCCTTAGCAGCACCCAAGAAGAGCGAAGTACAAGCCGGAGGTCGTTGTCTTTTGCAAAGACACGTTTAGTTACAGACTCGTTGGCATGTCCTGTGGTGACACGCCCTAAACGCTAAACTCGCTTGCTCCATGTAGGTCCTGTTTCTTTAGGCTCCGTACCCTAAACCCTAAACCCCTTAACAACCCTAAACTCCTAAACCCCTACACCCCTACACCCCTAAACCTTAAACCCTGGGGTCAAGGTAGCCCCTAGAAGCCCCCAAACCCCAAGCTCTGAACCCCCCACTGCTGAGCCTTCCAGACTGAAAAGGTACCAACGGTTTGGGGTTTTAGTAATATTGGGGTTAGATTAGGGTAATGGAAAATGAAATGGAAACTACTATTTAGGTTTTAGGGTTTAGGATTTACTAACATCAGGGTTATATTATATTGGGATAATGGAAAATATAAAGGAAACTACTATTTAGGTTTTAGGGTTTAGGGCTTAGGCTTAGGTTTTAGGGTCGGTTTCCTCAAAGCCAGAAGCCCGAAACCCCTGGCCCGAGACGGCGCTAACACCTCTATAGATATGGGGTTTATAGGGGTTACAGTTTATAGGGGTTTATAGGGGTTTATAGGGGTTTAGGATTTAGGGTCTAGGGGTTTAGGGTTTAGGGGTTTAGGGTTTAGGGGTTTAGGGTTTAGGAGTTTATGTGGGTTACATAGGGGTTATATAGGGGTTTTATAAGGATAATGGAAAAGAAAGTGGAAGCTACAATTACAATTTAGGGCTTAGGATTTCCCAGAATTAGGGGTACCCTTTTTTGGGGGTCCCTATAATAAGGACTATCGTATTTTTGGTGTCTACAATGGGGTCCCCCTATGTAAGGGAACTACCATATTCAAAACATTGTCATCCCACTTTGCATTTCATTGTTAATTTGCTTTACCATTTGACCTCCACGACTGGAGTACTATTCCCCTATACACCCCAACCCCAAACCATAAACCCTGAACCCTGAAACCTAACCCTAAACCCAAAACAAACCGTACACCCCAGGTATGAAGGACCACCCTTCCTGCAGCAGCATGACCTCGAAACCGCAGCGCGTCACTTCGCTCTTCGACCTTGTTTAGGGTTTAGGTCCTGGGGCTTAGGGTATAGGAATTTCGGGCTTAGGGTTTAGGAATTAGAGTTTTGGGTTGAGGGCTTAGGGTTTAGGAATGAGGGTTTAGGGCTTAGGGCTACCTTTTGTTGTACGGGGCTTTGAGGGGATTATGTCGGGGGTTTATAGGGATGTAAAGGATTTAGGGGTTAGAGTTGGGCTAGGTGGATACCTTACATGGTAGCGTCGGAGGTATAGAAGGGCTGCATAACACCTAATTACCTGGTAGTTTCCTTAAATAGGGGACCCTAACATGGACCCAAAATACTATAATCCTTTTTAGATACAGGGATCCCCCAAAAATGTACCTCTAATTTGGGTAACTCCAGACCCCAAACCGTAAACCCCTAACTCCAGACCTTGAACCCGAATTACGTATTTTTGTAGTTGTATTTTCTTTGCCCGTTCCTTCAAAGAAGCCGAGCTCTAGCGATGTTATTCCGTTATCATCCCCACATAACTGCAGTACAACTATATAACATGCCGTGCCCCAAACCCTAAACCCTAAACTTTATCCCCAAAGCCTCTTCTACTTTACCTTCTCCCCCAACTGCAGTATCACTGTAGTAGCCCAAACCCTAAACCCTAAACCCTAAATAGTAGTTCCAGAGGAGAAAAGGTCCGGTAAAAAAAATCGTAGTTCCCATTTTCTTTTCCATTATCCTTACATAACCCCCTATATCCCCCTACAAGGGACCCCTAATTTTAGGAAACCCCAGAGCCGAAACCCTAAACCTCAAACCCTTTAACCCTAAACCCTAAACCTGAAACCCTTTAACCCTAAACCCTAAACCTTAAACAATTTAACCCTAAACCCTAAACCCTAAACCTTAAACCCTTTAACCCTAAACCCTAAACCCTAAACCACTTTACCCCTTCAAGAAGCTCTGGGTCGTTCTGTGCCAGGCCACCATCGCTGGAAGATATTCACTTCCGGAGTAGCTTCGGCTGCAGGATTGAGGGTCTAGGTTTTCGGGTTAAGGGCCTTAGAGTTTTCGGATTGCGGCGTAGGGTTTGGAAGCCAGTCGTCGTGGGAACCCAACGCCTTGAACCCGCCCTGAACCCTAAACCCTACACCGAAACCCTAAGCTTTGTTCGTTTGAACGGTGGGTGCGAGGTCTTCTATTCAAGCACATATCAGTATTTCCGGCAAGAACGGGCCCCAGCACAATCCCTAAGACATTGTTATTGAGACGCCCAAAAAGGGACAGTTCAGGCTTGAGGGTTTAGGGTTTAGGGCACCCCTATTGAGACTTAGTAGCTACATAGCTGGTTTAATGGCCCTGCTTATACCCCCCGCAGCTGGGCTTATATGGCTCCCCCACGCTTCAGTAAGCCCAGTTATATGTAGTTACTAAGTCGCACGAGCCTTCAAGTATTTTGAGCCATTCCCTTCAACATCCGACGAACGGATAAGCCAGTGAGATTTCGGGTTCACGTATGTGTTTAGAGTTCAGGGTTCAATCATGGCCTCCCCTACCACCCCTCCTATACTACCACCCCCCCCCCTAGGTTTCCCTGTAATTGGCTTTGATTGGCACTAATTGTAAACGCTAGCGCGCGCCCGCCTCGGCTGGCGGGGCTTCCCACTGTAGGAACATGTAATTATAGATATACACATATTTAAGTTAGGTATATAGATACAGTCATATTGAGCCGAAAAAATAACCCCGCA
>CAJNIZ010003953.1:0-17293 GCA_905231905.1 Symbiodinium pilosum
AAAGGCTAACAACAGCTATGCGCGCTTGCGCGGAGCTTGCGCGGCGCTTGCGCGAAGCTCGCACGGATTCGCCGTGCAATTTTGAATTTTCGCTATTGACAAGATATCTTACGTTCAACCATAGTTCGTGAATCAAAAGCTTACGCCAACCTTGCGCGCGCGCAGGTTTTTTTATATATTATATTATACTAGATTTTCGTTTGTATAAATCAAAAGCAAGGATTTTCAGATAACCCTCAAAAGACCGTATACTCTTAGAAAATATATATTATTATAGTCTGAGCGTAGATTCTAGGGTCATCGTATGTTCTTTAAATTCGAATGGAATTATAGTCCGAGTATGGATTCTCTAATGAACATCTATTCGTAGTATATAATCATCTTTTATAATTTGGTTATAAATATTATAATGACCGCATATCCTTAGAATACGAACGTTTTTAAATATTTGAATATAGATATTCTAATATCCGTATGCTCTAAAATTACGAAGATTATTATAATCTAGATATAGATGCTCAAATAATCGTATATTCTAGGAACTCACGTTATTATAATCTAAGTGCGGATGCTAATGCGACCATATATTCTTGTATTTCGTTTTTATATAGATGCTCAGCTGACCGCATATTCTTAGAATACGAAAGTCATTTATATTTGGGTATGATGATCTGGCGATCGTTTAATCGCGGATCACGAGTTATCAGCCAACAAACACAATCCTAAATAAACGTGTGTTTCCGACGGAAGTCGCCCGAGTGCTGCTACTACTACTACTACTAGTACTACTACGCTCACTATTGCTACTGCCACTACCACTACTTTTACGACCAATACCAGTACTTATACTACTCATTCTAGACTTAGTTCTTAGGACGGAATCCTAGTATTTCTGCAAGTCCGCCCTCTCAAGAGAATTTTGGTCCGGACAGCCCAGGGCTTCCTTCCCTGGGCCAGCAAAAAAGACCTACCCGCATTCAAAATAAAAACACCCAGAGTCAAGAGAAAGACATGCACTGTCAGAAAAAAGCTGTCCACGGTCAAAAAAAGATATTCCCTATTTTAATGAAGAAGAAAATGATTTTCTGAAGATATTTCGAATATAGATGTTTATAAATCATTTTTGAATATGAAGAAAATCAAAAATCTTATCAATATCACATATTTTCAATTTTTTTCTTACTCATCGATGCTTAGCTCCCAGATCTATCTCCCAAGATCGGTCCGGAGCCCTCAATCCCCATCCGCAATGAAATCATAAGAGAATATGGATATGAGCTATGGTCCATAATCTTAACTCCTAGGATCTTTCGTTAATAAATCCTCTAGAAAATTCTTTTGTATAGCCCCGTTACAGAGTTTAGACTATAATTCATATGAACGGTCTTAACAATTAGCCCATACCTTGTTTGCACGGTCTCTGCTTTGCAGCTTCGACTTGCCTTCAGCTCCACAGAGCTCACTCACCTTGACCACAAAACGTCGCGACTGCTGTTGGGTAATTCTAACGGCCTCCCTCGAGTAGCGCATGACTATTTGGGGCGTAGGGGAACTATATTAGGATGATTTACTGTCGGAGAGATGCTCACTGACCGGGGAGTGGGATGGCAGAGTTTCGGGCATTTCAAAACTTATCGAACTTCATGATTTTACTCGTTTTTGCCACATTCGGCCAGCGTGGTTGTCTTTGATTGCTCTTCAAGTGGAAGCTGCCTCTGGGGATCCCTGTGCTTATACACGACGAGTTCTCGTCAGAACTACGCCTGATTCTGTGGTCATCCTTCGTGTCGGGTGCCAGCCAGGACGGTGAGGCTTAATCCGAGCTGAACGTCAATAAAACCCTACCAATTATATTGAACGGTATTTATCTGGGCCATTTTGGGGAGTCAGAGAGCACGCGCTTTGAAGGCAGAGGCACTTTGGTGTCAAAAAGCCCTTTGGATTTAAAGAAATGTTCATGGGAAAGTTTTGTTGAACATCTAACTTGATATCCTAACATCTAATACCTGGCACATATATCCTGAAACTTTAAATCCTAGATCCTAAATCCTAACTCTGAAATCTTAAGACCCTAAGTCCCTAAGCAGACAATTCAAACTTTGAATCCTCTATCCTAAATCCAACAACACAAGGTCTAAGCCCTTCATCCCAAATCCTAAACTCCGAACAAAAAATCCTACATCCCAAAACCGGATTGATGGTAAAGGGTTGGGGCTTTGGGTTTTGGCTTTAGGATTTGAAAGCCCTAAACTTTTTAACCGCGTAAGGTCTAGCCGACCCTGCTGGGATGAATTAGGGTCTGGGGAGGATGGTGTGATCAGGGTTTAGGAGTCCAAAATCTGCGTAGGGTCGCTCTTTCGCCTCCTCCTCTTCCTCCTCCCCATGTTACTCTCACGTCTCTTACAGCTGGCACCCCAGTTGCCTCTATCTCTTAATTGCTCTTACACCTGTTGCTTCTCTCAACTACTCTCACTGTCTACTCATGCTCAACTAGAGACAAGCAAGCACGACTTGGATTGGACAGCCCTCCAAACTAGTTTCCCAAATGAATTGAGCCCACACCTGAACCCCCCACCTTCCCCCCTAAACTCTCAACCCTGGCCCCCCAATCCAACAACAACTTGCAACATTCGGACGCTGTTACAGCCCTACAGAGTGCTGTAGGACAGTCCTATTTGGGGGGTTAGAACTCCTCAAGTCCTCTCATTACACCCTAAACCCTAAACCAACCCCCATGCAACCCCAAGCCCTCGACCCAAAAGCACCGAGGCGCTTGCCACTGGAATTGGCACCATCCTGGGCTGCTGTTTAGTTACATTCAGTGACTGTAATTGAAGGTTTAGGATTAGATTTTAGGGTTCAGGGGCTACTGTAGGGAGAGGGACGTGCTATAATGAAGAATCACATGGAAAGGGACAAATCACATGGCAATAAGGGTTGTATAGGGATAAATCGCTTGGAGTTTACATGAAGCAACCAAACCATGGACGTTTGTAACCTTGTTTTTGTTGGGAAGCCTGTAGGATGGGGAATTTTGACCAGCCAAAACCTCTAACAGATTCAGGACTTTGCACTTTGAGGGTTTCAAGTTCAACACTTCCTGCTCGAGGATTAGGCCTTAAAGTTTTGGGCTAAGGGTGTACATGTCTCAGGCTTGGGTTTCTGTTTATCATAAATGTGCAGTTGGTGACAACTCCAGGGGATAAATCATACATGGTCTGATCAAACAATGGTTTTGTCTGGTGGATCGTGACTAGGTTCAGACTCAGAGTTGAAGATTCAAAGTTTGGGCATCTGCAAGAACCATCAATCCTTATGGCGGGTACGCAAGCACTAGCTGTGGCAAAGCTTGGGACAAAATTTTAGGAAGGATTACTTGCTCGGGTTTGCACCAAGCAGACACAAGGAATGCAAACCTTGCAGTGTGGCCCGCGGGGAGGAGACCTTACAAACATATCAAATTTCATACACGACACACACAATTATACACGTGCGTTTCGTCTTAGACAAACATGGGGAAGGGCTAGGGCTAGGATGAGTACCAAAGACCAAGTGGGGACGTTATTGACGTCAAGGATTTGACCATGATCGGATTACCTTTATCTTGAACTCCGATCCAGACAAGGGCCTCTTGATGCCCTGCTTGGGGACGTACTCAAGCCTTAGACGCTACAATCCTCAACTGGGTTGCTGTTCAGGAACGTAATCCAAGATACTATATTGGGGGAACCCTATTAACTACTATATATACCCATTATGGTAACTTGATCTACGTTCCTTAGCAACAACCCAGTGAAACCAACAATCATGCAGATCCTCACCGCCCTGTAAAGAAGACTTGCATGTCTGGCTGCTCGAAGCCGCTTCCGCTCTTTGACCTGGTTTCCAGACGTACTGCGCACAAACTGGAACACCATGTGTTGGCTTAAGTTGCTGTCTACAGCCGCAAGAGACGGACTTCAAGATGTGTATCTCCCCTTTTCGCAGTCCTACCACCAGTTCTGCAGCCTTTGTAATACCTCTTGTTGTGGGTCACACCTGCTTCCTTCAATCAACCTACCGTGGGAGGTGGGAAGATAAGGAGGAGGAGGAGGCGCAGTGCACGGATCGAGCATGAGTGGTAGTCGTCCCCTGCTTACCTGAATGAGGGCCTTTAGCCGAGGGTCTGCCGCGCGTTTCTCTTTGCGCACGGCAGCAGCATCCTTGAAGGGGAATCTAAATATCATGACTTGCAGTGCCCGGTATCAACCAAGCCCCTTGGCCCTAGGCCCTTGGAGTTATGGGGGTTCCCCAGAATGTGGCATCCCTATTACAAGGATACTAGTATTTTGGTGTCTATAGTGGGGTGCCCCTCCTTTTAAGGACCCTATCTTATGGGACTACAGGGGGTGTACGGATGCGCGGTATATCGCCTTCAGGGACGAAGCTTTGGAGAAGAAGGATTGGAATTTGAACTTCAAGGTTGTGCTACAGCTTCTGCGGTCAATCATGACCATGCGGGTCCATTGAATAGTATACTTGCGAATTACATGTTGCCTATGACTCGTTGGAGCTGTATGGCCCAGGGTTTCCAGTTCACCGTGTTGGGGTTGGGGATGATCTCTGAAGGCCTTGGGTGTATGGAGTTGGCCGTGGCCCAGCAAAGTAGCTCCTTCATTAAATAGGAGATCGGGGGCTAGAGGAAGCAGTGCACTTCACTTCCCTGTCAACGATGTTCTATTTCACTATAAATAACAAGAGCGCCGCCCATGTGTTGAAACCAACATAAGCCTCCAGTATATCCCTGCTTCCAGCCAGATCCCCTTCAGATTCCATAGCATGTCGTCAGTAATCAAAATGAACCTTGCAGTGCCTAGAAATCCTTCATTTAACTTCATACCCATCTGTTCTTTTTTATCGCTTGGAATGTGAGAACCTGATACAATCCAAGAAATGCTTGGTAATCTAGATAACCTCTGACTTCTTATAGCAGCTTCTCATGACCCTCTACTCCCTCGCGAAGCCCTGCCTGCGGCGGCGGGGCTGGCGGGGGTGGCGGCGCTGGCGCTGGCGCTGGCCCCGATGCCACGAAGAAAATCACCGGCCTTAGCGCAACATATCTGTGCTGGGGTACCCCCCTTTGAGCAAACTATCCGAAGGTTCTGGTCGGCATTTCCTACTTGTAATACTTGCAGGAGAGAAATAAAGAAAATCTCAACTCCGGCTCACCCTTACAGAAAAGAGGCTTCTAAGGCGTGGGTGGTCACCTTAAAAATAGCGGGGGGTGAATTTTTGTCGCTCCTTGGAAGACTCAAACAACGAAAGGAAATACGACCCTGAGCATACCCTTTTGGGGGCACATCCCAACGGTCGTCATCATCATCATCATTATCAAACGAATCAAGCCTGAACTAATTGTGGGCTGTGCTCACCTAACATGACTGTCATACGAAACCAGCTCAAGATGCGACATGTCAAGGAACAACTGCTCAGCACGCGCCGAAGCTGTGAAATGACTGGATGCTGGCAACTGTGGCACAATCTGACCTTTATTTGACCCTTTGCCTTTTAACCACCTTGTTGCACGGTATATAGTGGACGAAGCTTTGGCGAGGAAGGATTGGATTTTGGGTTGTGCTGCAGCTGCTACCGTCAATCATGAACATTCGAGTCTATTGCACAAACTACTCGCGAATGACATTTGCCAATGGCTCTTTCGGAGCTGCGTAGACTGTATGGCCCAGGAATTCAAGTTCACCGTGTTCGAGTTGGGGATGATCTCTCAAGCCTATAGACTCTGGAGATGGCTGCGGGCCAGCAAATTATCTCCATCATTATTGGGGGATGGGGGGCTTTAGGAACCAATGCAGTCCACTTTTCTGTCAATTATATTCTGTGTTTTGTTGAAACCAACGGACAGCCTCGAGTATATCCCTGACTCCAATCAGATGTCCTGAGGATTCCATAGCATGTCGTCGGTAATCAAATATGAATCATCCAGTGCATCGAAATCCTTTGCATCGACGTCCTTGATTCAAATGCATTGATTCCTTGATACCGCTCCGACTGTGGAAATCTGATACAATCCAAGAAATGCTTGGTAATCTAGATAACCTCTGACTTCTTATAGCAGCTTCTCATGACCCTCTACTCCCTCGCGAAGCCCTGCCTGCGGCGGCGGGGCTGGCGGGGGTGGCGGCGCTGGCGCTGACGCCGGCCCCGGTGCCACGAAGAAAATCACGGGCCTTAGCGCAAAATATCTGAGCATAAGAGGGTTCACCGCCAGATCTCTTGGGTTGGGGTTGGGCCTTATGCAAGGGTTTCAAAGGGCTAAGGGACCGCAAATGGTCACCATAATGTTCTTTGCTACCATTACCCACTGCATATCTATCATCCTGATGCCGGAGCCTACACTCCTCACATACCTTTACCTGCCACAGAACAGTGACCCTGAACGTGCTCAACACTGCAAAGCTTCCTGGTACAAGGAAGACCCCTACATTTCCACTCGCACGTTAATCAGCAAGCATGTGGTCGCCATGCAGTTGGAACAATTCATGGGCGGTGCTTTGCCTATGTGTGAATAGTCGCGGTGAAGCTGGCCATAAGGAACTGCTATGCCAGACCCGGACAATACTGCGACAATGACGATGCCATCTTTCGTACTGATGGTCACGCATCCAAGCCATGCCGGCACCGCTGGTGGCTCAAATTGCAGCCCAACTCTCCCAAGTCACATAAATCTGAGCCTGGAAATCTAAATCTAAACAGGTCGCGTGGAGGCTTACAGGTAGACATCCACCCAATCACTACGCATAAGTCTCCAAGCACACCTCTTCAGACTCCAGTGGCATGATCAGCGGAAGCATCGGGACAAAGGGCAGCCTGGCTCGCAGTGAATAGCCACGCTCCACTACTCATAAAGCTTCCCAAACAAACCATAGATAACAAATCCGCAGGCCTAATACGTTGGAAGACGCATTTTCACAGGAGAAAACAACCTTTGTCAGGGTGAAATCCGTGATAAACGAAAGTGTTCTGACCCAGGCTATTTTTTTGCATGTTTAAATAGGGAATGTATAAGGATACAAGCATCCTTCTTGGAATTTCCAAATTTCTGCATTTCCTGAATGTCCTGATGCCCTTCAGAAGGTTTGATAAAGTCATTTGTAATTGTCAAGTCGGGTTAAACCAGATGAGAACTGGTAGAAACGGAATCAAATGAGCCCTCGTGCAATGGTTTTGCCCCTTAATACGTATTCTTTTGGAGCCGGAACGTCCACAATCAGGGCAAAGGGGAATGCTGCTTTCTGTGACAAGGGAAGTGGGTTCTCGACATGTTTGCAATCGCTTCCGCCTGAGGAAACGATATCAACCGAAGCGCTAAGCCCTTAAAACCACACCCTATAGTTCTCAACGACAGACCCCGTACTCTTAAGCCTTAAACCCAGGTACGCGGCCTGGGTTCTTGGAGTTATGGGCGTTCTAAAAAATGTGCGCACTTTTTTTTTGCATCCCTGTAGTAAGGCTTCCAGCATTTTGGTATCTATCCTGGGGCTCCCCCCCCCACGCAAACTATCTCATGAAGCTTCTCTTGGTCACTTCCTACTTGTAATCAACCCAGAAGAAAAATGAAGATCTCAGCTTCAGCTCCCTTTGAGGAGAAGAAAAATTTGTTTCTGGGGCGCTCGTGGTCGGCTTAAAAATAGTGGGGGTAGAATCATCGTCGGTTCATGGATAACTCAGAAAAACAAGCTTAAATACCACTCTCAGCATCTCCTTCTGGAGGGATATCCCAACCGTCATCATCATCATCATCATCATCATATCACTCACCAATCAGATCTCCTTCAGAGACCATAGCATGTCATTGATAGACATATATGATCCATGCAGTGTATAGAAATCCTTGAGTGAAATCCATACCTCTGGATTCTTTTATATCGCTTCGAATGTACGAATCTGCTAACATCAAACAATGCTTGGTAATCTAGTTGACCACTGACTTCTTGTAGCAACTTCTCATGACCCTCTACTCCTTTGCGAAACTTTGCCTCAACTTGCTTCTGAGGAACTGCGGCCACCGGCGACGGTGGGGGGAAGAAAGCCATGACTGGCCTTAATGCAAAACATCTGAGCATAGAAAGCTTCACTGCCAGATTTCATTGGGTTCGGGTTTGGCTTCATGCAATCTGCAAACGTTTCGAAGGTCTAGGGGTCTGCAAGTGGTCACCATAACGATCTTTGCTCCCATTACCTGGTACCACCCTATGACCGATATCCCCGCAAACTAGAACCCGAAGCTCCTAAAATCACACCTTATAGATCTAAATGCCAAAGCCCGACATAAGCCCTTTAAGCCCAAGCACAAGAACCCGGTGAATGACCCAATCTTGGCAGCAATGGAGCTCTCAGACTGCACAATATATGGAGCCGGGATTAAGGTTTGGGTGTGAAGGATTGGGATGAGCTTACGTAGGGTTTTGTTTCAGTCAGTATACTCAAGATGCGAGTCTGTTGAACGAAATACTTGCGGGATAGACATTTCCATGGCCTAGGATTTCAAGTTCAGCGTGCACGGATTAAGGATGAGAGATTGGAATTGCCTGCGGGCCGGCAAGCTATCTCGACTGTTATTGGGGGGATGAGGGGCTGGGGTGAGTTTGATTCCTGAGGGGCCTGAACGCGAGATATCTTAGCATCAAAAGCTTCGCAGTCAGGTTTGTGGTTGGGGCTGGAGTTAGTGTAAGCGCTTCGAAGGTTCCGGGAACTGCTGATGGTCACCATGATTCGCCGAGGCTGGTTCAGCTTCAGGACTTTGGAGCCCACTGGAGGCCCCCTCTGCTCCCCTTGCTGGCCCTGGCGACTCCCCCTCTTCAATGATGTGCGGCCCAATCAAGGACCACCGTCAATAATGAAATTCAAGGATTTCCAAGAACATTTTTTCTGTTCCGGACCCCGCAACCCCCAATCGCCCCCGCCCAATCCCAAATGTGGTCTGCGAGAAATATCTGCGCACCCCAACACCCAAGGCGGGCGCGCCATAGCGTTTACAATTGTCACTACTACCATTGCTATCATTCGTATCTATCATCCTCATGTCCAAAACTACAGTCCGCAACAATCTGGAGAGTAGTAATGAACCGCAGTATACGCAACCCTTTCCAGCACTCTGGCACGCATGCCCTGACATTCCCAAATACAACCAGAAAGGAGTTGGTTGTCAAGGGGTAAAGGTTTCATTCGTCACTACATCTGCAGGATGCATCTGAGAAACTGGTAATCAAGCCGTTGTTCTACGTGCGACATTCTCAACCTAAACCCAAAACTCGAAAAAATCTAAGATCTAGATTCTAGAGCTCTTGGCCCTGACAAGCCTCATGCCTCCCAAGACGTCGGATGGTCAGCTTCCTGATGTTCCAGCAAAAAGTGAAGGACAACTCAGCCGCAAAAGCCGCAAATTTGTAGCGAAATCCTCACGTAGAATATCTAGACGAGACCTTGCACTATGTGCAGCAACTCAAATGTTGCAGGTCGGAATCCCTAAGCTCCGACCACCCCTAGCCCCCCTAACCCGCAGTTGATTGGTCAGGTTTTCAACAGCCAACGTGCTTCCGAAACGGGAAAAATTCCCGGGAGGCTTATGCATTATTACTGTTATTGCTAGTATTGGTATGATTACTATTGTTTCTATTGCCCTAACTATACCCACTACTTTTACTACTATTACCATGACTGTTCTCATTATTACTACAGAATAGAATACCTATATTACTATTGCTATTGCTATTACTACTAAATAAGGTTCATGTGGGGTATGGCTTGGGATGGGGGGCCCGAAATTCCCAAGCTCCAGTGCAATAGTGATTCCTGGACCATGTAGGGTTGAGGGTTTATGGGTTTAGGGTTGAGGGCTTAAGGTCCAGGGTTTATTATATGTGTTTAGAATTTAGGGGTTTATGGTTTTAGGGGTTTACGGGTTTTAGTTTTTGTGCGATGAGGACAATTGGGTCTAGGTTGACTGCAAACTAATTGCATCCCAGGCATGACCCTAAAAGCAAGCCACTGTAGATTTTGGCAGCTTTTTCCAACTAGACGAACCGACGGAGAAAAGGAAGAGAGGAAGTATCCGTACCCCGTTTTACATACCCGAGCATGTGTGGGAATATGTGACTAAAAATGAGCATATATATATATATGTACACACAAATCTGCGAATATGACCCAAGTCCCATGTGCCCGGCTATGTACAAAAACATAAGCAAAGCTTGTACCATGTGTACCATGCCATTAAGAACACACAAGCCTTAACACTAGTAGGAGTTCCTTTGAAAGTTTTCCTCCGTGATTTGTGTAGCCACTCCGGCCCTCCCCTATGCATAGCCCTACCAGCCCTCCAAACTCTAAACCCTAAACCGTAGTCATGACAGAGTACAGTACATCGCACTCCTTAATCCAGTCAGCAAACTTGGAGGTTCATGGCGGCGAGGGATAAGCATCCAAACAAGGGGTTTCGGGTTTAGGTTTATGCTGCCGGTACATTTAGCTTTCTTCTTGCTACTCGTGATTCTCTAGGAACCTCTGATTCCTTAATGGCTACTTCAGTGAGGCAGGGCTGAACCAATATTTCCCAAGATTCATTGGGAGCCCGCTCTCCAAGAACAAAACCGCTCCACAAACCCTAATCCTCTAAAACCATCCTTATCAGGACTATTAGATGCAAGGAAATGGCCACTTTCAACATCAGCGGGGGTTGTATTGCGAGGGGCTGGGGGAGTAGCCCTTCCAGCTGGCTCCCGGGTCCATGGAATGCGTACCACGTTCACGTGGGTTAGTGCATCCAATTCAAGACTCAGAGCCCTACGTAAAGCCACTTAACATTCAAGTAGGCCAGGCCCCGTCACGTAATCCGGAAGTAGAATCCTCATTAACCCAAGTATATAGATGTCTCAATAAGTGGAGTACGCTTCGGAATAAGTAGTGTCGTACGAAAGGATTGCAAGGGAACAATGTTGGTGACTCGTGACTATTTATGCTTCTACATGAAAATTTTGGGGTTTAAGGCGATTTGGCCTTTTGAGATTCCTGGTGCAGTTGTAACTCCCTTTTCTGGATCTATCAAGACTGTGAGGGGGTAGCCGTCATGTACTGCTTGTTAGGAAAACCCCAAATGGTTGCGAAAATACCGACCTGGAGGCAGCGGCAAAAGCTTTTCCTGCATGGCCGTGAATGTGCAGCCTGTCAAGTTTCACCCTTTGTCAATCAATCAAAACATGCCAAAAATGTCACCTCCCTATGTGTCGAACCTCGATAGCACTTATTCACAGAGACTGTCCGAAAAACACTGTAAAGCCGCTACAGTCTCTCAGACCTTGCCACACCCGCAACTACACCCTCTGACCCACCCATCCCGACAAAACCCAGGAGACTTAGCCCCTAACCTCTGCAGCTTGCGAACCTACTGCAAGCTTTCCAATAAGCGCCACAAAAATTCGACACATGATACTACACCACAATAGGAGCATTCATGTTAGGGGGGGTTTTCAAATTTTAGGGGGAGAGGATTACTTTGGGCTCTCTGGAACCCCGGCCGTGAACCACTAAACCCTGAACACTTAACCCCAAACCCTACACCTGAACCCTATACACCCTAAACCCCCTAAACCCAAAATTCCTGAACCTCGAACCCAAAACCCCCTAAACCCTAAACCCCAAATGTTTAAGCGCCGGGCGGCAGCTGCCAAGTTCCTGCAGGGCCGGAATCATCACTGCCCAGGGCCTAAAGAGCGTGTAAGGTTTAGGGTTCAGAGGTTAGGGTTTGAGGGTTTCGGGTTTGAGAGTTTAGGGTCTAGGGCTTAGGGTTTTAGGGTCTAGGGTTTAGGCTTTCAAGGTTTAGGGTCTAGGGTTTAGGGTTTACGGTCTAGGGTTTAAGGGTTCAAGTGTTTAGGTGTAAGGGTTTACGTGTCTAGGGTCTAAGGGTTCAAGTGTTTAGGTGTAAGGGTTTACGTGTCTAGGGTTTAAAGGTTCAAGTGTTTAGATGCAAGGGACTGAGAGTTTAGATTTAAGGGATTAAGTGTTTAGGTGTAAGGGTATAAATGTTTAGGGGGGTTTAAGGGTCCAACTGTCTAGGTGTAAGGATTTAAATGTTTACGGTTCAAGCGCTTAAGTCTTTGCGTTTTAAGGGTTTGTGGCGAGGCCACACTCCCCTTCATCGATGCGGAATGATTTCGACAAGTCCCAAAGTTCCCATAAGGTACAGTTCTTGGCAGAGAACTAGGAAACAGGCTGCTAGCGATGCAATGGCATTCCAAGGCTTTGGCGGGACACAGGGTCTGAAGCCCAACTAGCAAGCATGCTTGGCTGCTTGAGCCAGAAGCTATGAATGTGACCCACTAAGCCACAAGGTCTATGACAAGCGGCGCAAGCCTTCGTACGTAAGAGTTTCTCAGAACTCTGGCACCTTTTAGGGGCATCCCAGAACGGCAATTTGAGAAGCGACGCTAGTTTTGCGAAATCCCAAGTTGAATAGGGGCCCAGCAATACTTATGATTGCAAAAGGATTGCAAGGATGCCTCTCAAGCATTCTAAAGGAGGCACGAAAGAAACGAGCAAATTCTGAAATCCAATCTCGTTGGTGCGAAACTTGGATTTGCACTAAAGATCCTTCTTTCAGCCGCCCAGCAAGCTGCATCAGGTGTGCCCTGCCCCAGGCACAGTGTCGCGCAGTCTTCAAGAAAGCCGCGCAGAGGAATGATAGAGCTGTCGGAGTAGCTATGGGTATATAGGCTTTAGGCTAGGGTTTGGGGGCGATACTAATCCAGCCTTCGAGCCCTAAATCCTTCCTCGAAAACCCTTTGGAGCTCGCACTTTTCCTGCGGAATCTGAGGTTTCGGCCACCGTACGTTAAGAACCCCCAGAACCTGCTTTCATTAAGACCAGAATGAAACCCTGCCCTACTTGGAGGTCGATGGATGTGGGCCGACACGGCCAAAAGGCCTCCGTTGCTGGGAATCAAAAGAGTTTAAGGCTTAGGGTAAGGTAGTTCCCGATATCATGTTGAGGTCTCTTTGAGGTAGCCTATATGAGCCATAGTCTAAACTCCTAGTATCCCCCTGAAGAACCCTAGAATACTCCCTATATAGTCCCCTATATAACCCCTGTAAGGAGTTTAGATTATGGCTCATGTTGAGGTGTCTGTGAGGTAGCCTATATGTACAGGGAAGCTAGAACCTTAGGTCATTTCTGAGGCTTCCCCTTAGGGTTTAGGGTTTTAGGGTTCCCTGTATGCCCTATATAACACCGGTTTCTATTTCACATTTCACTTCGTTTTCCACGTGAGCTTTCGTCCAAACCCCTAGTATCCCCTTAATAACCCCTATCATACTCCCCTAGATAATTCCCATAAGCCATCCCTCCTCCAAGGAGTTTAGACTATAGCTCTTTTGATTTCCATTATGGGGGTTATACCCCTCAACACTACAGTAGATACTAAGCCGCTTACACCTTCAAAGTCAGGAAATGTAGAGGACCTACATAACTGCCAATATGCTGGCCCTGGATTCCTTGTATAATTGTTATAGGATAGGGTACCTCAAAATGATACTGGTAAGTGTTTCGAGCCCTACAGTAGAAGAAGCTAGAATAATCTGCCCGCTCATTGCCAGCGTGCTTTCAGTCCCAGGATTTGCCACAACATCTCTTTTTGTAGCGCTGTTGGGCGTTCTTTGCTGCAGGCTATTTATCCAAGGGCTACGATGGGCGCCCCCCGGTACGCACACGACCCCCATGGGCCCTAACAAACTAGGGCCATATTAGGGATTCTTCAGCTTTTTGAACGTGTAAGGCTTATGAGGACTCACAAAACCTTGGTAGTTCAGAGGATGCATATTGGCGGGATCCAGGGCAATCCCGTGATCCTACTTCTTGAGGATGAGGACGGGCATCGGGATGCTGTGCCTGGTTTGTAATAGGATTTAAAGGCTTGGGGTCTAGGACTTAGGGACTTAGGGGTCTGCAGCTTAGGATTTAGGGCCTTGGTAAATGTACGGTAGAGCTGTCGACTGTACAGTTTGTGGCCGCTGGATGTGTTGCATCTGCGGCGTGTCAAACACGGGGCCCTGTTACGGCTACCTTAGGAGTCTATGGCTTGCTGAACCGAGCCAGCCTTTACAAAAGGGTTTAGGGTTTAAGGTTTAGGGCTTAGGCTTAGAGCGCATATGCAAAAGGTTTTTATGGGGTTGATATAGGGGTTTTGGGACATGTATGGGGCTTCTATAGGGTTTACGGCTCAGGGGTGTAATAATGAAGAATCAACTGGAAAAGAAGATTGGCAATGATGACATGAACACTACCGTCAAGGGCTTAGAGTCATCATACTGGAGAATCACGTGGAAAGGAAAATGGAGAACGAAACGTGCGACTATTTGGATGTAGGGCTACCGCGCTGGGTAACCAAGTGGAAAAGACAATAGCAACTACATTGGAAACTAAGTACTGTTTAGGCTTCAGAATTGGGTTACCATGCTGGAGAATCGAATGGCAAAAGAAAAGGGAAAATACGTGGAAAGTATTATTTAGGATTTGGGGTATAGAGTCAAAATGCTGGAGCATCGAAAATGAAAACTGAGATTATACCGGCATATGGAAGGCATCAAATGCTTGAACTAACTTACCGTCCTGGGGAAAGGTATTGTTCACCCACGACGTGGTGGTAGGTAGCCTGCACCCTACTTCGAAAAGGCTCCAGCACGACTTACTCCGCCCAGGGTTCGCCCAGAATGACTTTCCCCCACTGAACCCTCAACCCAAACCCTAAAGCCCTGAATCATAAACCCTAACCCTAAACCCTACGTCTTCCTTCAAAACTCTATGAACTGCCAGTTCATGGCGTGTTTACTCAGGGGACAAGCTTTAGGGCTCAGGGTTGGTTTAGTAGTGGTTCGAGGGACTTGGGTTTAGGCTTTAGGGTTTAGCAATGTTTTACAGCAGTCAAAACTAGGCTCCCTCGAGCCGTTGTGGAATCAGGGCCGCGTCCACATTATCAGCCTAAGATTTCATCTACTACCCGGTGATTGTGTCTGAGTGCACTGACGGTTTTCTGAAACTTTTCCCCGCATGAGCCCCTGACTCTTTCGTGGACCTCAACAAACTTAGAATACATATCGGGAATCATCCAAACTTTTGAGGATCCGGCTCCACATGGACGGGGTATACCATGAGAGCCCGGATAACCAGCAAAATTCAAGAGCGACACACTGGGTGTAGGGCTCAAGGTGCTCGGGCATGCAGTGATACTGTACTGGAAACCCTGAAAACTGTTCTGTGAATTTGTACTCCTGAAAACCTCATGCCTTTACTGTAAACCCCAAACCCCTGTTTCGTATATTTGGAGATGTTGTGGCACTTGCCCCGAATTTGCTTGCGCCCAGCTCTCAGGCGGGCAGAAGGGGATTTCTCTATGACGACGGCTGGGTTGAGGATCGGAGGAGAATGACTCTGAATAAGGGGGCTTCCGAGAATCAGGGGTCTCGTTTTGGGGGCCCCATAATACGGATCAAAATATTTGGGGGTCTGAGTCCACGTAGAGCTATTGATAGAAAGTGACATAGGCATCTTGTAATTAAGCCTACACTTCATCTGAACTGATTTTTCGGGTTTCTTGTGGCATGGCAGTAGTCAAGAGAAATCCCCAGATGCTCATGCAAGTTGCGAGCATGGAAAACCGGATTCGGCCAATTCCAGGCCAACTGCTGAAGACACAAATCTAAACCCCAAAGCCTAAACCTTAAACACTAAAGTAAACCCTAAACCTTAAACCCTAAAACCTAAACACCCTGCCTTGAGATGCGTGTCCAGACCAAGCACGGGCTTGCAATCTAAACTTTCAGCATTTGAGGAGCGGGCTATGCTTTTTATCCACATTTTGGCTGTAAAGGTGTAGAACAATGTTCTCAACCAGTAGTTGTGACAGTGACAGAAGTCATTGGACTGGTTCGGGACGTGCTACCATGGCCTCACAGGGCCTGATACGGGTCATCTGCGTAGACGGGCAGCGATGTAGGTGCGTTTACGTACTGGTTCTTAGTAAGGAAAAATGGAGTATGTAACCTATATAATCCTATAGTATATTCTCTTATTCCCTACTAACCCCCCGGCAAGTTTACGGGCTGTGACATTGTGATTTGCCATGCCATCGTCTGGAAAAAGAAAGTTGTGATGACCACTGCTCCTGTTAAATCAGGACACAGAAGCTACACTGCCGGCGAGACTAAATCCTGTTCCCTCTAACCCTTAGCCCTGGGCTAGGCAAATTCTGAAGCAAAAGATAGCATAGGAGCAGTGATTCCTAAAGTGGTACTTCAAGCAAAACAAAGTTGAGATCCTTGTCGATCTTGTGGGCCGTCTTTGGGCATTGATCAGAACACAGCTGTCCGCGTCAAAGCTACACTAAACTCTACTTTGCCAATGGTCCTAGGCTATCACTTCAGCTGCACGGTGCACAGCACCACGCGATGCTGCAGCCGCCAGCACATGGCCTTCAGAACTGCTTCTCTTACGAAAGGCTAGTAGGGAATAAGAGAAGACAGTATACAGGGGCTATGTAGGGAAAATATTCCCGACTAGCCACAAGTAAGTTCTTAATTTTGGGGGTCCAAGCTGGAAATTCTGCGCCATACCCTACACCCTCGCAAGCCTAAACTCCATGGACTCGACAAGCATTCGGGTTTACGGTGGGGTGCGTCATACTTGATGTTATCCAAAAAGCGGAAGAATTGGCCGCGCGTAATCCTCCAAAGTGACCCAAAGTTTTAATGCATGCTCCGATACTCATAATGTGTCCTCTTTGCCACCCAAACCCGCTATAGAGAATTATGATCCCCTTTTGGGTCGCTAGTATACTACAGCCCCTAATATGCCGGGTACCCAACGCAATTTTCACAGCCGGCCATATCTCCACAACATGCTTTTAATGGGGTCCCCCCATTTATGGAAGCCACCATACGGTCTTTTGGGCCCCAATTCTTGTCCAGCTCTTTCGTCAAGGCTTCAATTTGCTATGGGCCTGAAGATTCTGCATGGCCTCAGATGCCAGCATGCTACTATATGGGGAACGACTAGGATTGCTTTGATGGCGGGCTGCTTTGGGGAGGGACAGGAGTCCTAGAGGCTCTAAACCCTAAACCCTACACCAGAGGGTTCCTTAAAATCAGAAAAAAACACACACTCCGGGGAGTCTAGAGTCTAGTGCTCCCAAGATCGTGCTTGGGGTCGCACATAGGACATGGTCTTATTAACTTGCGCCCGCGGGGGGGGG
>CAJNIZ010003954.1:8329-22463 GCA_905231905.1 Symbiodinium pilosum
TATAACCCCTTTATTTAGGGTTTAGGGTCTAAGATCTTTAAAAGCGTTACATAGGGGATTGTATAGGGGAGTAGTATAGGGGTTGTAAGGGGGATGCTATGAGTTTAGACTGTGGCACACATGTGCTTCTTGAGAATAAGCATCCCTGACTGTCCTTGACCTTGTGTCCTCATGCTTTCGTCCCCCTTCAGTAGATAGACTATTGGGTATATTTTATGGGGATCTTATTATGACTTACCCCAAACCATTTTCTATCTACTTAAGGGGGAGTATACATCTGGCATAGCACAGGCTCCTTTCGCGGCATCTGACTTGGATTTGCTCCACATCAAAGCTTCTGTGACTTCCAACGCTGCTACACCGTACCTCAACCTGTGTCATGAATCCTAGCCGAGCCCACAAGACCTATCCCAGCTGAACCAGTGCGAAGCCCTGAATTCTGACGAGAATTTATCAGGCACTCCTGTTCCAGCTGTCTGCACATGTGAAGGTGGGCATTGCCGGGTGGTGTAGGGTGTAGATGTTTTCCAATCACCTCTGGCCTATGTCAATTCTTGTTGCGTAAGTCTTGGCTTTTCACGGGACATTTCCTTTGGATGGTTCTTGTCATAGGAGGGTGGATAATAGTATGTGATGTAGGTTCACAAACATATATATACATATAACCCTTATAACCTGATAATATGGTAGCTTTCATTTTCTTTTCCATTATCCCTATATAACCTCCAAAATAACCCCAATACACAAAAGCAACGCATGCGGCCAGAGCTTGAAAATTGCCCTTGAGTTAGACATAGATGAAAGCTGACTGGGCCAACCAGCTAAATGGGTTGAGCCATTCTTCCTGAGCCATTCCCTTTAAGGAGTCGCGGTGGCTACTACAGGATTTTGAGAGGTTTTTCACGTATAAACCGAACATCTTCGTTGAACGGTTACTTGTTCAAGTTGAAGGTTGGAAGCCCCAAGCCGACTGAGACCTTGGAGCACCCTCCGCGAAGCTGACTTAGGAGCCCCGAAGCCAGGTTGCCATTCTGAAAAGCATTTCAGCCGTGTGAGCCCTGAGCCCCAACCCTCCACCCCAAACCTTGGGGACCAGTCAACCTGTGCCTTGGAGAAAAGGTCTGATTAAAGCAGATCTTGAACTTGAAAACTCTTAGGGTTGAGGGTTTCGGGCCCATTTTTTCAAATGAACTTGAAAACCTAATACCCTAAACCGTGACTTTTTCAAACCCTCAACCCCAAAGCTTAAGCTTGGCAACCCCGAGCAGCCCCAAACCTGGCCTCTAAAGCCCTACCCTGACTTGAGCTATAGTCTAAAAACTCCTCAAAGGGGGGTTTATATAGGGGATTATCATAGGGGCTATTAAGGGGGATACTAGGAGTTTAGACTATGGCTCACTTTCGGACTCGAAAATCAGGCATCTGGGATCTTCTTCAGCCAGTTTAGAGTCGTCGTGTCGAGCAGCGGCAACATTGTTGTGGAGGCAGGGTCTTAGATTCTTTGAGTGAATGCTACTAGGGTTTGGCACTGGAGCAAAAACACCATAGAAGCTTGTACAGGGCTGGTGCTTAGAATCTCTGAGACTTGTGCAACTGCTGGATGTCTTTGCATCGACATGCGCTCCGGTAAGTTGTTCATATGCAAAAGACCAGGCAAAAGAGCAGCTGGACTGACTGTTGTAGGGTTTGCGGCAACCCGATGCTCGTGTCTAGAACTATGACCTGAAGAATTTGAGCTGTTTTTGTGTGGGTAGAGCCGGCTTGCTACTCGTGGCTCTCAAACATGAAGGCTGTGGAATATCATGTGCAGCAATTTACACTGCAGTGAAATGCGACAAATTCTTGAGAAAGATTCTTCCAGCCTGGCAAGTTCACCGCTGATCACCGATGACACCCTTGATTGCCTAGAGTAGTCCCGTCCCCCAGTTGCAAATCCTAACACCCATGACCCCAACGTGCAGCAGTTACAGGGGCATGTGCATGCGCGTTCACATGAGGGATCGTTAATGTAGAATTCAAGGAAGAAAGGTCTTCAAGCATGTAGACGGAGTAAGATCAAGCTTTATGGCTGGAATGACGCTGGCTTGGGCTTTGAGTTCTAGTTTTCCAAGCATATTATTTGCCATGACTATGAACCCTATGCTGATCTCAGACTCCATGTGTGATACATACAGGGAATGCATAGGCACATCAACTCTCCCAATGCCCTTCAAGATGCTTAATGAAAGGTCATTGCGGACGTGCGTTCGGCGCAGCTGACCGTGCACCAGACACTGGGTTTGCATTGGATTCGGGGCTCAGGGCTCATATCTTGAAGTCCGGGGTCAAGCTTTGGGGGAAATACATGAGAATCATGTACCGAACCTTTACGAGCTGTGTGTTGGTCTTAAGATACTTCGTTTTCAAGCAGAGTCGTTTGGCCTCGCTCCGATCGGACAGGATTATCTCGGAGCACTTCAGGTTCGTCCTGTTACATGAAGCGCCATGCAGCCAACAACCAGCTCCTCAGTAAACCCTGCATCCAGAAGCTCCCATTCGCAAGCCTGCGCCTCACCCTTCAGATCTGGAAGATTTGCCTGCACACTGAGGCTTCAAAGTCCTAAAGCCCTTGAGCTTCAAAACGTAAACCTTAAACCCTAAACTCTTAACCCTAAACCCCTGAACCCTAAACCCCTAAACTCCTAAACCCTAAACAAAGAGATAGGGGTCGGAAGAGCCTTCCAGGATGGTTTTCTCCAAGGAGACAGCGGTCAGAAGCCAAGTAGGGTTTCAGGGTTTGGGATTTAGGGCTTTAGGGTTTCAGGGTTTAGGCGTCTCGGGAATAGGGTTTGGTCTTTCAGGGTTCAGGGTTTTGGGGTTAGGCTATTGGTTTTAAATTTGAAGGTTTGAGGGCTATGGTTTTTTAGGTTGTAAGGGTTTTCGGAGCTTTGGAGGTCCAGGATGTGCAGGAAGTTCAGGGTTTGGGGGTTTGGTGATTTGGGGTTTGCCTTATCTTTCTCGGCTGACTCTAACACATGCTAAACCCTGAACCTTATGAACCTTAAGCCTGCTGTTTAGTGACTTTGGCTTAAGGGGTTGGCGCCCACCCACTGCTCCCCCTTCCAGAGCTGCACTGAAGGGACTACAGATAACTTATAGGAGCTCAGATGACCTGTGGCACTGCCTGTATGATGCCCCGATACGCTGGTCTTATAAGCAAAGCAGTTCTTCTGTGTTTATCATCTCAAGTCAGGTTCATGTTGAACTGCCTGTGATTTTGTGTCATAAGGTCCAAGGCACCACGTTTGCTTGTAACACAAGTGAACCCCTGAGCTGCTCCATTGAAAGCAAACCCTCATCCCCGCATGCACCTGCAGTGTAGATAGATCAGGAGCATGAGTCCGCACCCGCCAGTTGATGTGTGGGGGTTCAAGAAACAGGCGCCTTAGCATGGAGCCTCCTGATTTCAGGGACTCCCAAATTGGGCCCCAAAGATTGGAACCCCTAAAGCCTTAAACCCGAAACGCAGACGGAAAATGGCCCGATAAAAAGAAATAACCTAAGCCCTGAAACTAAAACCCTAAACCTCTCATCTTTCTACTACAAGCTACCTGGGGGTTTCCCGAAATTCGGGATACCTTTTTGGGGGTCCCTATAAACAAGCATTATAATCTATTAGGGTCTTTGTTGGGGTCCCAATATATGGGGAAATCGCCACCTAAGAATTTGAAGCTGCAGGCTAGAGGCCTTGCCTCCGCCGAGGCGATGCCTGCAATGGTAGGGTTGAGGGTTTACGGGTTTAGGGTTTTACCTGCAGTGGTAGGGGGCTGTAGTAGGGGTTTGAGGATCTTAGGGTACTATTACTCTGACTATTGTTGCTTTATGGTTGGAGCTTGAGGAATTTGCCAGTTTTGTCATCTAGGGTTTGTGGGGGTCGAGGATGCAGGGTTTAGTGGTTGGGGTGCTGGGGATGGGATTCTAGCAGAGGGATCTGGAGTTTTTTTTTGAGGATATGATGATATGATTTCAGAACAGCCTCGCTACGTCAGGTAGTGTACAGTGAAGAATTCATCTTAGCCTGGGTCTAGGGTGGTGCTATTCCTTGTCCAGTAGAGAACAACGGGTGGCTTTGGGCTGGCTTGGAAACCATGCCAGCCATGAAAGCACGCTGCATCTTGTCAGACATTTAGTGTGAGCCATTTCGGTTCAAGCTGAAACCGTGTGCATGTGCCCATGGATGCGTTAGATAGCCTGCATCTCATGTTATATGAAGCAACCAGCCAAAGCAAAGCTCAACATGAAATCCTGAAGCTCATAGAACATCCGATTTTGTACGCTCTTCAACGCATGCAAAATCAAACTTAGCCTGAAACAAGGTAAACCCCGCACTAGCAGCATGGGCACACAGCCTCTTCTATAGGCGGCCCTAACGCAACCCCAAGCCCTTAAGCTCAAACCCCAACCCTCAAACCTCAACCCTTGACCCTAAACTCTTAAACTCTGACATCTTCAGGCGCCGACGGCCCTGAGTTTGGAGGAAGCCCAGGTATCAAGCCCAGTGCGCTTCGCAAGATTCGAGAGCTCTTCAGAGGTTGAGGGAGGGTTTGGCATGGATTGGGAGAATGCAAAGAAACGCTCTGTACTCATGTATTTTGGCCACTTGGACTTCCAGAAGCCGTGTTGCAGGTTTATTGGAAGGGCTCAGATGTCAGGCCACTACATCCACCCGGGTGGCCCATTTGCGGGAAGAACCAGCGCCTGAAGGACTCTGTATGTGATGCACGCTCCTCTACCTCAGCAGGCTCTCCAGCTCCCAAAGTGGAGCTGTTGTTCATAATCACAAAATCCTGGCCTAACCCTCATCCATAACCTTAAGCCCCAAACCCTGAACCCTAAACCCTAAACCCCTAAACCTTTAATGGTACCTTCCATTTTCTTTTCCATTAGAACCCTGAACCCACTCCTTGGACGAGCCAAAGGCCATGGAGCTGCCCGAGGTGGCGGAGCGAATGAGGGCCGTGTTCGGCACTCTTCTGGTCGGGGCCCGACAGTCATTGGGGTGACAGAGGCTTGTGCAGGGAGGATCGCTAAAGCCTAAATCCTGTTCGTGGGATTTAGGGTCTAGGTTTTAGGGGGGACTTGGTTTTGCAAACTTGACATCCTGTTTTCATCCATTCAGTACGCAGGATGCTCGCAAGCCTACTAGACAGTTCCAATCACAAGCCACAGTCCGGAGTCCACAAGCCGAACACCTGCAAAATCAGACGTCCCAAAGCTTAGCCTCCAAATTATGTAACTCCAGCTTCCATTTCACCTTACATGATTGGGGATTGCATCCCCAACATCTTGTACAGCCATGAAACTCTGACCCCCAAACACCCTAAGCGTCAGAATCATGACTGATGGCTAAGGTGGGCGTCAATGTCCTCGACCTGCAGGAGATAAGCCCTCCTGCTCTTGTGACTTCGTACAGGGAATACACGAGACCAATTTGAGCCATAGTCTAAACTCCTAGGGGGGCTATATAGAGGAGTCTTACAGGGGTTTTTAAGGGGATACGGGGAGTTTAGACTATAGCTCATCTGTAGAGCTCCATCCACCTGCTCAAAGTTGCTAGGGCCCCGTTTGGTAATGTCCTCCGGAAACACTGGGCTAGCTCGGAGATTTTTTCAGATGCCACGGGTGAATTTAGGATTTGCGTGCTTGAGCACCCTCAAGGCCTTAGCATCTTCAGGATTGAGAGGCTCTTGTAATAGGTTTCCCAATATTGTAGCAGTTCGACGTTATCTTTGAGACGCAGATAAACCATTCGGAACCGCGTGAAGTTGAGATTTTGGGTTTAGGGCTGATGAGACTCCTGGTATTCAATTGTGGCAAGCTCGAGGACGGCCCATGTTGGTACATCATAGATTCAGGGCTTCCTAACCCCTAAAACGTTAGGGTTTACGTAGAGCATTGGGTCAGCAGATGAAGTGCGTGCCTTGGCCAGAGTTTTATCGTCAAGCTCTTTTTTGGAAGGATGTTTGATGAGTTGGACAGTCCTGGTTACGCGCACTCCAAAATACTAAGCCCTGAACGCGAACCCCCTAGCCCCGCAACCTTGGGCGTGAAGCCCCGAGTCCTAGATTCCCAGCTGCAAGCCTCAACCGGAACATCAGGCCTCACACCGGGCACAATTCCTAAGCCCGAACCACTAAACCCAAGGCCCCATACCCAAAACCCTTCGAAAACAACCCCTGCACGCCAATCTCTAAACCCTAGAACCCTAAACCCTATATCCTAAAGCCCCAAACCCTAAACCCTTCGAAGCCCCCTAAACCCTTCGAAACCCTAAACCCTATATCCTGAAGCCCCAAACCCTAAACCCTAAACCCTTCGAAACCCTGAACCCTATATCCTAAAGCCCCAAACCCTAAACCCTAAACCCTTCGAAACCCTAAACCCTATATCCTGAAGCCCCAAACCCTATATGCCCCTGTCCTCCGCGCTTGCCTGGAGCGATGCGGCGCGTTTCGACCATGACTTCTGCTCACGCCTTGCGGCCAAAGTGTAAGGGTGTAGGGGCTTTAGGGTTTAGGGTAGGGTTTCTAACGGAATGTCGTGTTTAGGGATTATATAGGGGTTGAGGGGTTATGGATCAGGGATCAGGGTGTAGAGTAAAGGGATTTGGGACTCAGGGTTGTGTTTTTGGGTTGGTTTTGGGGAGTCGAGGGGTTTTGGGGGTTTTGGGACCTCAACCCTTAACCCTAAACCCTCAACCCTGAACCTTAAATTAGGGGTTTAGGGCAGAACCATGTGGTGGCTACATAACATGTCTCTCAGCCAAGCCTGAACTCCGAATGGTCACTGCAATCCAGCTTTTCTCGTGTTTCAGCACTTCGGGTCATTTCTGGGAGTTGTCATACCCAAAGCCCTAAGCCCTGAACCTTAAACACCGAACCCTATACCCTAAACTCAAGATCCTAAACCCAACCAACACCCTGAAACCTAAACCCAAAATCTTAAACCCTGAGCCCTAAACCCCAAACCCAAACCCCTGAACCCTAAACTCTAAAGGTTTAGGATCCCGAGGCTCTGAACCTAGCATGCCTCCCACCAGGTGGAGGCGCAATTGGGGCCATCACGCAGCTGGAGGAAACGGTCCATGTGCAGGCGTGCTTATAAGCTTAGGGTCTGCGGCTTAGGGGTTATGGTTCAGTTGCGACTTGAAGTTCCATGGGATAGAAGTGAACAGAATTTCCCACATCGGACGAGCGAGAGAGGGTTCAAATCCAGTCTAGAGCAGCAGCTGAAATGAAAAGATTGGTTGTACTCACTGCTTTGGACAATGGCTTAGCAGTACCAAAAAGTCATGATTCTCCGTCATGAAAGCACGCGCCTTGCCTGATAACTTTGGCGTTGGCAGCATTTCGCCTTCAACAGCCTTGGAAATTTTCTTGTTCTGATCGGGGCCTGGGCCGTCCTTTCTGCCCAGTACACAGGCACCCCATGAGCTCCAGCCCTCACTCATGCCTCGTTCGATCGCAACCCTTGCAGTCCACCTTGTATCCCGAAGGACCCAAAACATCTTTATAGCTTCATGCGGAACATGGTCAAGCTCGGGATCCCCGGAAGTTTCTTGAGTTTTTCGTTTGCCTCCTTTTGATAGCGGGGCGGAGCGATATGGGTCTCCAGGAAACCTCTACGACTTCGTGTCTGGTCTCCACGAATCACCTCTTTGCAGGTACATTACGGACAAAGTTTCATTCAATCACCAAAGCATTTTTTGATGAGCCCTACACAGTTCCAGTGCACCACCCACAGAAAGCTTCAGAATATGTATCATATGACCTTAAACCCTACATCCAGCAACCTTAAACCCCCAAACCCTAAACTCTAAACCTTGTCCTACACCCCCTGAACGCAAAAGCCACCAGCCCAAAACCCTGAACCCTGAAGCCCCAAACTTCAAATTCTAGGGCCCCAGGACCCTGAAACCCTCAACTTGTACTCCAGTTAAAGGGTTAAGAGTTCAGGTTTTAGGGACCATATACGGATTATGTAGTATGGGGTTTAGGGTTAAGGTCATATGTGAATTTTCAAAACATGTGTCGCCCTAGCAGGCACCCCAATGCACGCATCCTTGTTATAGGGAAGTCCCATAAAGCACCCCCCCCGATTCTTGTCTTTGCGTGAATCCTCAAAATTTTATCTCCCCCTCCGCTTGAACCCAAAGCCTTACAGTAGCTTCTGTTTTCTTTTCCACTCCGCCAGTCCCTAGTAGATTCTTAGGTTTGTTCAGTGCAAGTCCTATAAGCCTATATAAGCCCAGTCTCCTATGGTCTTTTTTTGAATCTCCATCATTGGGGTAATGGTTCCCTACACCCTGTACAATGCCCAGGGGGAGGACCCTAAACCTTAATCCCAACACCCTAAACCCCAATCCCTACACCCTACCTACACCATGAGCCTCAGGGCCCACGCCCGGGTGAGTGTTGGCTCCATGCCCTCGCTGGTTGGAAGCTTCGGCCCGCCATGCGAAAGGAAGCCCAGATTTTTCGAATTTAAAGCATTTCAGGGTGGAGGATTCAGGGTTAGTGAGGATTTTGCGGGTTTTAGGATCTCAAGGTCTCGGGCTTGCATAGGGTTGTTGGGGCTGGGCTTTCTAGCTGTTTCTACGAAGAGCGAATTCAAGAATAGAAGAAGGCTTTGGGGTTTAGGGTTGTGGAAGTGGAGTTCAGTTCTTGCGAGAGCATTTAGGCCTTGTATCTTCTTCCGTTAGGGTAAAGACACCAAAAACCTGCCAAAAGCAGAGCCGATTGCGTGGAAGCTCGGCAAAAGACCGAAGACGCAGCAAAAGCTATGAGAAAGCTTCGGAGCATGTACGCCTGACAAAAGTTGTCTTTAAAGCCACAAGTGATTAAGTACGCTGAAGACGATGAAGGCATCAAAAGCATTTCAAGTCAGTTCCAAGTCAGAAGAAGCTGCAGAACCTTTCAAATTGTTTGGCAGTCATGCAAATCTAGAGCCATGGCACACGTCAACATGACAAAGATATGGGCGTAGGTTGAAGCTGCAATCTCTTTGCATCGAGCCCACCAGGACACCTAAGCAGTCGAAAATTGATCCGAGCACCCTTGGCCAAAGTCAGCAACCTAGCTGCTCCAATTTTCTGCTAGCTTGAAGACCTTCTGAAAAGCGTGGAAAAACGATAGGAAGGCCCTGGGCAACTTGGAAGTTTCGACCCCACTGGCAAACTTAAAAGCCTGGACAGTCAGGCAGCCCCAAATTGTAAACTTAAGCTCTAGAACCTACACCCCACAATAAACCTTAGATTTCCTAACCCTGAGACCCCAAAGTCCCAAATGCACTGCTTGATAGGCGTGGTCTCTGGGGCCTTTCCTCGAGGGGGACGATGTGGCGGCAGCTGCGCTGCCGGAGGCGGCCGTTGGCCAGGACCAGGGTTTTGAGGGGGAGTTTGGGAATTTAAATTTAGGAACTCAGGTGAAGGGTTGAGAAACTTCATAAGAACTAGGGCTGAGGGTTCAGGGCTCAATTTCATGGCCTGCACCAGGTCGTTCAAAGTGTACTCTTTCTTCCTTTGCTGTCGCTTTGATTTACTCTGAGGGTTTACCGTAAACCCTAAACCTCTCAACCCTAAACCCCAAATATGTGGCCCGGATCACGGGTCAAAAGGGGCGTTCAAAAAGCAACATATATGTGGTATTAAGGTTTGCTTCTTGCGGATGGAACTGTGCATGTGTTCGAATTTCAAGCTTTTGGGCTGATTTGGCACTGGGCTTCTGCAGGCCTGAGCCCATAAACTGCATTGCTGTTAAGGGATTTGAATTAAGTTACCATAATGGGTATATACAGTAGCTAATAGGGTTTCCCCAATATAGTTACTTAAATTATTTTCTTAACAGCACCCCAGTAAACCCAGAACTGGTTGAGGGCCTGATGGCCAAGAGCTTGGGACGTAAGGCAGCTCTGATTAGTGTTGGGCTTTTGAGAGGATGATGGAAGGCGTTTGGGCATCCATCCTTGTTCCAGTAAGGGGTATGCAGGATGGGAATATGACAAGCCTTAAATGTCAAGTCTTTATCTTGAGACATGCTGGGGTTTGTTCGGTTTTGGGGTTACCGTCCCAAGTTTGGGGTCAGAGGGCCGAGGGGTACCATATTGCCATGTTTCCCAGCCTGGATCTTGCTTGCTTGCAATCATGCATGCACACATGGCCCCTTGCGAAGGTTCTCGCCTAGTAGCATGAGATACCTGGAGGCGTATCCACAGTGTTACAGGCACTGAAATGCTGAATGCAGGGACTCTATCTTGCTTGCAGTTTAGGTTATCTTGGCTGAAAGCAGTTGAATTTGGGCCCGATCAGTGCGCAGCGTCATGGACCGTAGAAATTCAAGCCGAAGCTCCAAACCCAAAAGCCTCTGCCATGAACCTTCCCAAAGCCAGCTTGGGAATTTCAGCCTGGAGCGTTCCATCAGCCTTTACGCGCTGAAGCCCAAAGCCCTGCAGCCATAACTGGCCCTAGGCCCCTACAGACCCAGAGCTCTCTTCTGTACGGTCGCTCCAAGAGCAAGCTGATGGAATGTGTGATTCTCAGATGGGATCACTAGCACAATATGGCCTACCTACCGAGATGGGGCGTTCATCCTAAACCCTGAACCTGGAACCCTAGGCCCTAGACACTAAAACCTCAACCCTCAACCTAGAACCCTCAAGAGTAGGCAGCTGTGCAAAACCTTACTGGCGCTTAGTAGGGAATAGGAGAATATAATACCTATTCGTCCCCATATCATACATTCCCTTATTCCCTACTACAAACCAGTGAGTTTATCTCCCAAGCCTACGCTTTCGTGAGTCTTGCCCCACTGGAAATTCGTTGGACTACGCGGCCGGCAACTGCTCGCGGCTGGGCTGTGCAAAGCTTTAAAGGGTCTTGGAAGGTTCGAGAACGAGGAGGTCGAGGGTTTAGGGTGTACAGCTTCACGGGTATTGAATGGGGAAGATCCATCTCTTGGAGAACATGTTTTGGCAATTGATATTCAGGCTTGAGTTGTTGGAGTTCCCGCGTATCTTTCTCTCCTTGCACGTATTGTGCCAAGTTCGCGAACCACAGACCTTGCTTGTCATCCTCAAAAATGCCTTCAGCAAGCGGCCGCACAACAGAAATCCTGACACTTGACCAAACCCCAAACCTCCCACAGCCAGTGTAATTCCAGGATCACCTGCTTAAGATCCCTTTGCTCTGCCCTACCTCCAAGCCCAACAAGTCTTACTGCCTAACCTTTTTTTTGAAGGGTTGTTTCTCAACATAGGGGTTCCTCTTCAGGACTTTTCAGACTACTCAGATGCATAACGTAGCGCCCCCAAAAGGCACCACTTTCGGGATTTCTCGGTGTACTCGGAGGTCTCTGGGGTCTACAGAGTCCTGGCAACTGTGGCCGGCTTGTCGGATGCAAAGAGTTTCAGGAGTTGTGGGCGCAGAGTTTTTGCAGGGCTTAGGGCTTGGTTTTGAAGGCTTTGGACCCGGAATTTAGCGTGCAGGGTTTAGGGTTTTGGGCTTAGGTTTCGAGGTTTAGGGCTTAGTTAGGGAGTTTACAGCTTGTGATACAGAGTTTAGGGTATAGGGTTCAGGGTTTACATTTTAGAGTTGGTGCTTATCTAACTCCGACAGGCTGGAGGATCAGAATTAGTCATGAACCCCTCTGGCCTTTCGTGATACGCTGCATCGCATGAAATTTGCAATCGACTAGTTCGGGCCATTTAGACATACATGAGTTGGCTTCTTTAATCACCTAAGAGACGAAGAGACGGAGGGGCGCGGCTGGCAGGACTCTTCACCATAAGCACCACGCCAGATTAGCAGAGGTCTTGGTCGATGTGCCTCAGTACATCCATGACCTCCGCGGGTGTGGACGAGCACGACGTGAGCTCCTGGGTGTGTGGTTTATTGTTGCGCTTGAGACAGATTTTTGTCAGGATCAAAGGTCAAGACTTTTTTTGAACAGTGGAACGGCGTTGGTGGCTTAAAAAGTTTGTGGCTCGGAAGTCAACAGTAGGGTATACTTATTCCAGGTGAAGAGTCGAAGGCCCACGATACGCTGTGGTTGGGGGCATGGCGGTTGCAATTGCGTGGGAATCTGAGAGAGCTTCGTGAGGCAAGGCAAGGATTCCCCAACATTGCCTGCGGTGAGGCGTGACATTGCCATCAAGATGGATCATGATGGGTCCCTTAGGTGCACCCTGTGTTACCACATGCCCCATGCGGCGCCTGCAGCGAGGCATCTTGGGAGGAGTGCTAGAGTACCGTGGGCTCCTAGATTTGGAGCCAGAGTTCAGATTTTCAGGGTATGGCTATGATACCCCGAAACCGTACGTCCACTCCACGCAGCTTGAGTCCCCCGAAAGTCTAGTTACCACAACCCTAAAACCTAAACCCTGAATCCTAGGACCCTAAACCCTAAACCCTAAATCCTACAACCCTAAACAGCGCCCAGGCTCTGGAGTCCGATAGGTGAGCTAACAAAACGCCGCTGGTCTCACAAATCAAGGTCAGGAGGTACCTTGAGGGTTTTGCTGGGTTTGGGGCCTAAACCCTACACCCTAAACCATAAACCCTAACCCTAAACCCTTCTGGTGCCTGCAGGAAGGAAGGGTTTGTGGTTGAGAGTCCAGGCAGGTTTTAGACTTAGGTAGAGCCAGGGGAAAGCCCATCTCCTGCATGCGATTTCGGGTTTAGGGCTTAGGGTTTAGGTTTTAGGGCAGCAAGAATGCCTAGAGCTGATGCTACTTGGTGGCCGGATATTTTGGGGTTATAATATGGTTTGGCGGTATGTTGGACAAGAAGGTGGAAACTTCTATAGCATATTGGGGTACTGACTGTACCGCTGCGATGGGGAATCAAATGGAAAAGGAACAGAGAATTCAATGCAAACCACTGCATTATTTAGTGTTGAGGGTTTAGGGTGTAGGGATGCTACCCCAACCAGGGGGTTCATGGCCACACATTTTCGCTTCTGTAGGTGGTTTCTGACACTGGGCCCCATGGTTGACACCAACAAGTGCAAGGTGCTGGACAGAAAATTGCTTGACAGCCACAGTTCAATGGAACAAGCCCGGCTGAATCACCCAGCTCTTTCTGGTGAGTTTTCCGGGCATCTCTAAAGTCTGGGGACCTTCAGCTTCAGAGGGTCTTCGTAGACCGGCCTTATATAGAATGCGGGAGGGTGTAAGTCCTGAATCGGAGCTGAACAGGGAAACGCCACCCTAAACCTTGCTCACCGTTGTAGATGTCCAGATTTCCACTGAAAAGGGGTACCTCATGGTATGATTCGGGCACCTCGGCAAGGACCCCTAAACCTTAGACCCTAAATCCTCTTTTGTCTGACATAGCCAAAGCCTGTTTGGCTGATGTGGGGCCTTGTCTCGGGCTTCCTAAGATGATCTGAGGCCTCGTTTGCGCGTTTCCTGCGAGGTGTCTCGGCTTAGCTTCAGGGTTCAGGGGATACTGCTTCAGGTTTAGGGTTTAGGTAGAGAGGGTTATTTTGGGAATAGAAATATTACATAGAACTCTTCCGCAAACTGAAACATATTATCTCCAAGCCTTGCGGGATCAGGTTTTAGACTTTAATCCCCAAATCTCATGCCTGAAGGCGCTTGCTTCACCTATGCCTTCCCACGGCTGTCTGTACCGCCAGCGATGTGCCCGCGGGCCCTGTGGTGCCTCGAGCCAGGTCTGTGTATGGTGATTCAAGCAGAATCAGTTGCATGAATGAATTTCATAGGGTTGAAAAAGAAGGTAGGACTTTAAGATTTTCTATCATCCTTTCAGTTGAGCCCTGAGTGATGAAGAGTCTGGTTCTATGACTGCTTCTGCGAGGAGGAAGCCTGTTTGCTTGAAGTAGTCTGTAGCAATACGCTGTCAAAACTTGCTTGGCGGTGCACCCGAGTTTGCCTTGATTTATTTTCAGTTGGCAGGATTCCTGCCTGTCGAACTGCGTGTGTTGTAAAATTTTTAATCCTATACACTACATCCCGAATCCCAAACCCTCCACTCCAAGTTTGTTTGAGTACGCCGCAAAAAGATCCCATGCTTCTGGTAGTGTTTTCGCCAGGCGCCAGAGATGGGATGGAATTGATTTTTTTTTTTTTTTTTTTT
>CAJNIZ010003955.1:0-22460 GCA_905231905.1 Symbiodinium pilosum
GGTTTAGGGTTTAGGGGTTAAGAAGGATGGTTCTAGAGTTGTTCCCAAGGACCAGAAAGTCCCCTCGGGATAATGGAAAAGAACATGGAAATTACTGTTTAGGGTTTAGGGTATTTAGGGTTTAGGGCTCCAGGTTTAGGGTATAGTCAAAACTTCTTAAGGGTGTTATATCGGGGTTTATATTGGGGAGTATTATCTGGCTTATTAAGGGGGATACTAGGAGTGTAGACAGTAGCTCATATAGGGGACAGGTTGAGGGTTTAAAGTTAGGGGTTTAGGGGTTTAGGGTTTAGGGTTTAGGGTTCGAGTTTTTGAGTTATTTGGGAAAGCCACCGGAGAATGGGATAGCATCTCTGGTTACACGGGGTAACCCTAACTCGTAGGACAAGTATATAGCATTTTCAGACAAGGGAACAGCACCAAAAGCAGCAAGTGAAGCTTTGAGATTGTCGATTATCCTTCCACATCTCTAGGGTATTTCCCTCCACACAGAAACAGTATACAGAACCATAATACTCGGGTCCCCGTATATGTTCCGTTTATACCACCGTTAGTGGTTGGGCGACGACCGAAGTGATGTTACATTTCACCAGGCGTGCAACGCGGGTACAGCTGAAACTCTCATCACTGATGCTGTAAACCCAAAACCCAGGGCCAAAACCCGATCTTCGGCAAACTCCGGAGCTTCCTGCCTTAACCCAGATCAGACAATACGCTGGTTCAGGTTTGTTTTGGGTACCAGCTTTAAAGTACATTCCTGAACAGGTGACCTGCGTGCTGCTCCTGCTCATGTGTGCGCGGAGCGCCGCAAGGCAGGTCTTTGGTATGGGGGACACCAAAAACTGGATATGGGGGACACCAAAAACTGGAGGTCTTCTGCATACCTGGCTTTCTGAACGTTAGGGATATTGTAAGGTTTTCTGGTTTTCTGGGGTCAAGCAGCTCATTCAGTTCAGCGAACATATTTGAGGACCCCATTCTGACCACTTTCAGAGACATTTTTGCGTGCCCTGCAGAGCCCTAGGCCTTACATAAACCTTAAACCTGAAGCTGTAAACCTCGAGCTTCAAACCTCAAAACCATAAACTGTAAACCTTAGACCCTCCACGTTTTGCTGTTTGTTGAGCCCAACCCTGTCCTTTTGTATTCATTTGGACCAGAAAAGGGGGAGTGAATCCTGATACACAAATCCCTTTTTGATTCCTATATGGCATACACCCATATGAGGTGGGTTTTGGTTTAATTAGTGCGTTTTGATGACTGCTTATAGGATTCTACTGGAACATTTGTGAGCGTATGCCCGGGTATCCGTTTCGGGAGACGAACCATCGGCCACATCGCGCTTCATACGCAGCGGCGGCATTACAAAAACAAACAAACATGATTCCGGCGGCAGCAGCGCTGCGGTGGTGATGGCTGCGGCGGTGTCTCTGGTCGTGGCCGTGGCCACGGCGCGGCTGTGGGGTGGAGGAGGTGGTGGTGCTGCTGCTTCTGCTGGTGCTGCTGGTGCTGGTAGTAGTAATAACCATAGTTGCATGAAGTGTTGTGCGACTCCGTCTGACCGTGATGGAGGAGCATTTTGTTTGCGGCAGTTATTCCATGGTCAGGGCCTATTCAGGCCATTTGGGGTGGTGCTTTTGGTCTTAGAAGGGCCTGAACATGCATGGTTGCTGAACATCCCCTACATCATCATCAAGAGCGGCCCCTTTTATCCCCAGATTTTCTTCTCAGACCTCGCATACTCGGATTCTGAAATTCTGAGATTATCGGTTACATCTCTGCCTGTGCGGGCAGGGCATCCTACAAGTCTGTCATTCCGGAGAAGGCAGTGGCAGCAAGTGGGTTGGGATTGTGGTAAGGATTGGGGATCAGATGAGGTGTAGGGTTGGGAGTGATGTGTAGTCCTGGGGTTTTATGGTCCTGGGCTTCTGGAATTTTAGCTGGAGTAGGCCCAGGAAGAAGATGCCCACACAAGCTCCTGACAACAAAAGCCCTACCTAAGTCAATGTCCAAGCGTCTCAGTTCATGAGTGAGTCAAGCTTACACGCGTTGTTCTATCATTTTCCCTTGACAATAACCACGCCCCACTCCACCAACAATGAAAGCGCCCAGTATAGTACCATGATATATTAGGTAGAATATGTGCTTCCTTGGGTGGGGGCACTTATAGTTCACGGGCGAGGATTGTAGAACTGGTGCACTTCAAGGGACCTCAACGGTAAGTTGGCGATTAGAAGATCATTCCTCAAACCCAAGGCCTAAACCTTACACTCCCCCAAACTAACATGGAAACCCATATAGTACCCTTTTAGAAGGACTGTAGTCTTAATTGGGCCCTTTTTGGGTTTCCATGTTAGTTTCCGGGAGTGCAAAACCCCAGGCCCTAAACCCTGAACCCGGAACCCTAAACCCTAAACCGTGTCTGGTAACGCTCATGCCCTGAATGCCTCATAACCGTCTTACGGTTGATACTACATGTCATGCACGACACTATGTATCCTAAACCTTGTTATATAGCAGGAGATAGGACGTAAGGGGTATTGCTACCCCCCAAAATGCATAACCAAATGGAAAAAACATGGAAAATGCAATGGAGCCTGGGGTAATGAGGGGTTATAGAGTGGTGTTAAGGGTTGATGCTCATCATCCTGCACGACCGCAAGTGTCCTAGACCTTGCGAAATATCGAAGCCTCATAAAGAGGGGGGCCAAAATACACCCCAATATGTTAACATCCTTGTTGTTGGGACTCCCAACAAAGGACTCCTAGTTCCTGATAGAAACATCCGCATGGTATTTTAGTATGCTAAGGTTATGCAAGTTGGTTGGCATCAACCGTGTAGGTCTAAAGCCTAAACCCTAAACCCAACACCATAAGTCATAGCTCGTGCAGACGCGAGTTATAACGAAACCGTGAGCCGAAGCCTTGAGCCCAATCTTTAAGCGGTGCTTGGTCGGTTGTGCATTTGTTTTTATCCCTCTAGTTAGAGGTCCGTTGTACTTGAACCTTGGCTTTCGGTAGTTAGAGGTCCGTTGTACTTGAATATGGCTTTGGGTATATTAAAATAAGATCCCCACATATCTGATATTCTATCTACTTAAGGGGGACTATAGGGTTTAGGGTGTCATGACGCTTGGCAATGCAGCGGGGCAGTGTTCCCGAGCTCGGAGCTAAGCCCTACCCAAGGAGTCCAATATCCCTTTGCCAAGGATTTTCCTTGAATCATTTTAGGTGTCCTAGTATCATTTTAAAGGTATATTCCCCGACTAGGGTCTATGGGGCTCTCTGAGTATGCTCTAGACCTGAAACCTAAACCCTAATCTCCTAAACCCCAAAGCCCTACACCCTAACTTCTAACCCTTAGCCTAAAGCCCAACAATAAGTCCTGAAGAGGCTGACATGGCTTCCGGGCGCAACCGGCACCTGCCACTGCTGTGGCACTATCTGATTCATGGCCCTCGGGTGGCAAGTTGGGTTCAAGGTTAAGGGTTCAGGTTGGGCTTAGGGTTTAGATTTGGGCTTAGTCAAATACGGGAAGCTATAAAAGGCCTTTAGAGATTTTTAAGGGAGCTATAGGGGGACATATAGGGTTTAGGGTTTAGGGGTTATACAGGGTTTAGATGGGGATCTTATTCTACAGGGAGGTATTACGGGGTTATATAGGAAAAAGAAAATGGAAAGTACTGTAATTTTTTGGGTACGTATTATGGGGTTATATAAGGGAATGGAAAAGAAGATATTGTTCAGGGTTTAGGGTTATCTACTGTTCTAGGGGTATCATCTCAATAATGGAAAACCAACTGGAAAATGAAAAGGAGAGTGAAATGGAAGCTGGGGTTATGTAGGGGCTTATAGGAATAGTTACCAATAGCATGGCCCTAGATTCCTTGTATCATTATGGTATAGCATACCCCAGATGGACGCCAAATTGATGGTGGCAAGTATTAAGGCCTCTAGAGTATCTAAGGAGCCATGGATCGTAGAATGTTACTCCACTGCTGAGGGGAGCACCACAATTGTCTCGGGTTTTTGGGGTTGCAGGTTCTGACTTCGGTATTGTGTCAGGTTGGACAAGTGCTTGGATGGTTGGCAATTTTCACAACAAGCATGTTTAACCATGTATCTCTTCAGCAGGCTTCCAGGAATGGCTTAGGAATCTCCACGACTCCTAGACCACAAAGCCTCAGCCCTGGACCCTAGGCCCTAAACCATTAAGCCTAAAGCCTAAAACAACGCATGGAATTTGAACCCTGAGCTCATAGAACTGCTCAAGCGATCCCAGGCACCTTGGTATTGGCAACCATCTGTCGCCCGCATGCATTACCAAGGGGCTAGGGTTCAGGGATTAGGTTTTGGACTTCAGGGATAAAGATTAAGGGTTGGGGGTTTAGGGATCAAGGTTTGGGGTTCAGGTTAGGTCAATCCCCCCTGCGAAGATGGGTCGGTGCAGGTCCTTCCAGAGTCCCTGCACAGCTCAACTAGGTTCCAGGGTTCAGGGTTTAGGGCTTACAGTCTTGGGATTAGGGTTTTGGATTACGGGTAAGGGTTTAGGGTTTACAGTTTAACAGTCTTGGGTTTAGGGTTTGGATTGGAAGCCGTGATATCCGCGCTGCTCAGATGGCATTGGTGCCTGTACGAGGGCATTTCATGAGGTCCAGTATACTTTCATGCTTGCAGGATGTAAGTAGAGGGTTTCTAGTCATTATTCAGACTTGTGCATGACAAGTGCACCCTATAACCTAAACCCTACATCCTCAATCCAAATCCCTAAATGCTAAACCTTAGACTCTTACATCCTAGTTCTAATCCTGACATCCTAAGCACTAGAATCCTTCATACTAAATCCCAATCCTTCAATCCTTAACCCCAGACTCCTAAGTCCGAAATCCCAATCCCCAAATCCTATACCCCAGCCTCTTTACCCTAAACCCTGCATCTCACACATTCAATCGATGCGTGTGGTCAAGGGAATAGTTGGGTTTAAGGCTTCGAGTTTAACTGTTTAGAGTTCAGGCGAATAGTTATCCGGTACTTAGGGGGCTCCCCAATCCCCAAACCCTAACTGTTTAGAGTTCAGGCGAATAGTTACCCGGTAGTTAAGGGAATCCTTAAACCCAAAACTTCAAACCCTAAACCCCAAACCCTACGCCCCAAACCCCAAACCCCGAATGAAGGGGCATTGGGCTCCCTGGAAGGTTGGATTGCGATACACCTGGCCTTGCTCCAGCATCAGCAGGTGCCTTTGGGCCTGCTTTACAAAACGCAGCTAATGGGGAGTTTTGGGAAGTGTTGGGGTTTATGGTTTGGGGTTTAGGGTTCGGGGTTTAGGGCTTGGAGTTTGAGGTTTAGGGTTTGGAGTTTGGGGTTTATGGTTTAGGGTTCAGGTGGAAGCACTTGAAATTAAAACCTCATTATAGTCATATGATAGCTACAGGGTCCTTATTATAGGCGTTGGTAACGAAAATCCCCTTGCTTGAAGGTTCATGGGACTTGATTAGTAGCTGCTTATCTGGAACATATCCATATTTGTACCCCAGGATAACCTAAAGTCAGTTAGGGGGGCTTAAAAACCCAGTTTGAAGTAGCTACTAACTCTCATGGATCTTCAAGTAGAATATAATCCCTTTATAATCCCTACATTATATATATATATATGTATACTCCCTTATTCCCTATTATTTTCAGTAAGTTTTGGGTGTAAAGTTTAGGTAGAGAATTTTGCGTATTCAGGCATAGGGGTCTGGGTTGCTATAGCGTGTTGATCGGGATTTAGGGCTTAGTGGAGTCTACAACGAATATGCCGTGATTACGCATACTTCGACAGCATGTATTTCAAGCTTCGTACGTCACGGCTGGCGTGCAGACCCTTAGAGACTGCATTCTTAGAAGACTCGGTGCGTGGTTGTTAGGATCCACAGTCTAGTGTTTGCAGGTTTCTTTGCGGGTGTGCGATACACGCAAAATGTCCTTTGCAGGCGGCTATGCCCTTGATCAGGACTTTGTCTTTGGAGCCAGATAGCCTGATGTCTTTCTTTGGAGCTGTTACAAAATGTAGCCGTTTGTTTCTTCGATTCAGCTCGGTTAATTGACAGAATTCTTGGGGTTCCACAGCATGTAGTTCAAACCTAAACCTTGGGTCCCACCTTAAACCCTAAACCTTCAACCTTAAACCCAAAAGCTCAGATGCTGCCTCAGGTGTGGCGTGGCGTCCGCATCCCAGATTTGCTGGAAAGAGACATTGCTGTCAGATCCCTTAGTATCTTTGTGCTGAGTATTTCCAGTACTCGATTTATTTCTGCTACTCGTGTTGTTCCCCAAACCTTAAACCCTAAACCCCAAGCTCTAAACCCCAAACCCAAAACCCTTCCTACTATTGTTGGTGCTATTGCAATTTGGGTGCTTTGTCAGAAGAAGCTTGGTCTTTCGTGGGTTGCAGCCTCTTGTCGGACCCTTTACGTAGTCCCTCTAGAAGCCTGAACCCAGGGGGTCCTTTTAAAGGGTTATACAGGGCTTATATGAGCTATAGGCTAAACTCCCTAAGGGGGGTTATATAGGGCACTATATAGGGCACTACTATAGGGGATATTAAGGGGGGTACTAGGGGTTTAGACTATAGCTCATATAGGGGTTATATAGGGATTATGGAAAAGAAAGTGGAAATTACTATTTAGGGTTTTGGAGCTTGAGCCGTACGTGGGGTTTTGGGTTTAGGGTTTGGGGCTTGGGGTTTAGGCCTTGAAAAAAAAATCTTTGCACCTTTTCAACAAAGCCCCTATGCAGTGGGCTTATGTGACCCCGCTGAATGCTCTTAGGATCCCTCATCACCCTTTATTCAAGATGCCCAGGGCTCTCCCTTAGGGTCTAGGGTTTAGGGTTCACGAGACAAGAAACTACGTTTAACTGCGCAAATAGCGTACTCAGAATGGAGGTAACCTATCTGAGTCCAGTTAGGAAGGTAAGGATACAAGCTCAGTCATGCGTAATTTCTAGGTCTAGAAACCTTCACGTATCGCCACCTAGCTTGCAGGATCCATCCCACAACCCTAAGAAGCCCTAAACGCACCTGAGTCATCATTCGTGATCTCATCATCTCATCCTCATATCATGGGAGATATATATATATATATACATACATATATGTATTTATACTGGCGTTGAATGGGGATAATCGACAAGAAATGGAATCTACTATTCAGGGTTGAGGGTGTAGTGTCCTGAGAGGGGGTGGGTCCAAAGGTGATAGGTATTAGGGACCCTAAACCCTAAACCCTAGGAAGTGTTGGGGAGTATTAAGGAGGATTAGGGCTTACCAGGTGGCCTATCACACCCCACTCAAAGCCCTAAACCCTAAACCCTAAACCCTAAATCCTAAGCCCTAAACCCTAAACCCAAGGACATGCAAATGAAGCTTTAAACTAAACACCGCAGGCTGAAGACCTTAGATCCGAAATCCAAAGCGCTTAACTCTAAACTTGGGTACTGCCCCCACCCAATAACAGTCTATATGGGGTCCAATTAAGGGCGCTATAACCATAGTATAATTATTATCCAACTGTTACTGAGGGCGGGGCAGTACCCAACTCTAAACTTGCATCCTGGGTCCTAAGCCCAGTGAGTCCCACCCCCTAAGCACTACACACCAAATATCCTAAGGGTTTAGGGTTTGGGGTTTAGGGTTTAGGGTTTGGGGTTTGGGTTTTAGGGTTTAGGGTTTGGGGTTTAGGGTTTAGGGCTTAGGGCTTAGGGCCTTAAGCCCTGAGGTCATGACGCTATACAGCTTGTTGAGCCTGGCCATCCTGTGCTACACCCCGCGGCCGCAGTTCGCTGGCACGCCCTCGCGTTTGGTGAACGAGGTAATAATGGAACAGAACATGGAAACTACTACACAATTTTTATACGCGTATATATATATATAGAGGTTTTAGGGTTTAGGTCTTAAGGGAACTCGGTAAGTAGGCTAATATTGGGGTATGATAAGGGTTGCTATAGGGGTTATTTTTAAATTGCCTGCTTACTATGTCCCCTGGGTTGCCCGAATTCAGGGGAAGAAGGTTGGGTAGAATTTAGAGGGTGTTTTGGTTTCGGGGCCTTAAGTTTAGACTTTGCGGCCTTTGTCTGATGTTGGGTCTGTAGGGCCGTAGGTTTCGGATTTATACAGGGGTTTAGGGTTTAGCGTTTAGGGTTGGTGTTTGGGCTTTGGGCAGTAGGCCTGAAGCGTAGGTCTAGGCAATTACAGGAAGGGGAGTGAAGAAAGTGGGACCTTATATGAGGCTTACACATCTCTACATAGCAGATTGCAACATACCCCCTTATGTACCCTTTGTGTAAACTACCCCATTGGTAACTGCCCTCCTGAGATTGCATTGGATGCTTAGAGCCTACACCCTCAGTCAGGGTTGAGTGTTTCCAGATGGGGCTTGCGGTTAAAGGGCATGTAAGTCCCCCCCTGAGACCCACCAAGTCTTGAGTGATTGTGTAACTCCATACAATCCTACACATAGCCCCACATAGCCCCATATACCCGTATCCCACATAGCCCTATATAACCCTAGATAACCCCATATAACCCTACATAACCTCATGCAATCCTATGTAACGCTATGTAAAGAAACCTCATAATTTATACCTTGTTTGGGCAAAGGCATTGGAGGATTGTTGGTTCGGAGCGCCGGGCAGCATGGAGGGCGAGTCCTCGCCGGAATTACTTCCAGAGGACTTCGATTTCGAGGAGTTTGACGATGCTTCTCACATATTTTCAGCTGCAGCCTTCTCAGACACTTGGTATGCCTGGTTGCGTTGCGCAACATGTCTTGTGAGGCATTCCAGTCTGCAGAAGAGAGCCTCAAGAAGGGACCATAAACTCTAAACCCCAAACCCCAAACCATTGACCCTCAAACCTGAATCCCAAGAGTCCCTACAACCGAAACGTCTGTGGGCAACTGGTTCTCCTCCTCCTGCATCTGTTCCGCGTCTTCATGATGATGACCAGCGTTCTGCTGCAGCAGACTTGATGACAGCGATTATTATCTAAAACCACACCCTCGCCAGTAGGAGGTTCCTACAAACTGGAGTGCGATTCTGTTTTCCTCGGAATGCCAAGCACACCAGAGCTGGGTCAATTGGGACTCGGGACCGTCCGTGAAGACTTGGTAACTCATACCAAATTCCAAACCCACAGCCGAATCTCAAGCCCTGAAACGCATGTCTTGAACTCCCGATACCTCTGACATTTCTGAAATTGGCTTCCTCTCTCTGTCCCGGTTTCCTGGAAACAAACAACTCCACATAGGCTTCTGTTTGAACCTCTTTGTAATCTTCATAAAGATTTTATGGCCTGCGAGTTTGGGGGAGGGAAAGAGTTTTCTTGGGAGTCCCTCAAAAGCCAATATCCTTCTGTCCTCTTCAAAAGGCGACCCCTGTATTCCTTGCGTCCCGCGGCGTAGGAACCCACTCAAGCCATACATGCCTGGACCCAGGAACCCCCGACCCTAGACCTTAAAGCTTTCACTGGGCCCATAAGGGCGCCCCTGTTTTAAGAGACCTACCAGCCTCCCCCTTACCTGCCAGCATAGCCCTTATAGAACCGTTTAGTACAATGCACAAGTAATACACACCAAAACCCTATTCTGGTGAATTACGCCTCTTACATTACAATCCTTATAAACACCTTAAACATACGCCCAACTTCCATTTCATTTTCTTTCTCTTTCCACTGGAATCTCCGTTATTCTACTAAATTCGGCCCCTACCCTAAACCCCTAAACCCTGAATCATATAATCCCAATATACTATAGTACCTTCCATTTTCTTTTCCATTATCTCGCCAGAAGCTGCGTGGGATCCCACTGTGGTACCCGCAAGCTTCCTGGGGCACACGGCGCTGGGCGACCGAGGGCTGAGCTGTGGCTGGGACTTTGGGGGCGGAGGGGGGTGGGGGGGAAGGGGGTTTAGGGTTTAGGGTTTAGGGGTAGGAAGAGGGGTGAAGTTGGGGGGAATGATTTACGGTTTATACAGTTTGTAGGGTCCTTTTTGTAGGTTTTGTGTCAGGCTTTTGGTCTTGCTTATGCTTTGTACAGTTTGTATTTACTTGGACTTGAGGGTTTAAGGTTTAGGGCTCAGGGTTAAGGGTTAGGGCTTGGGGTTGAGGGTTTAGGATTTAGGGTTTCGATAGGTACATCACATAACATGGACGGTTTTAATGCTTAGACGAAACTGTGGGAAATTGCCCGGTCATTAGTTGGGTTGCGTCCAATCTAGATGTAGGGTTGCTCACTTGGAGGTTCATTTGTAACTGAAACTGGCGTTGAAATTAAAGCCTTACATATAAATACCCAAGGTTCCAGAACCCCTGTATCCCTCTACCAGAAACCCTAAACCTAAACTCCAAACCCCTTGATAATCCTCGAACCTAAGCCCTAAACTTTACTGCCCATGAACTTGCAAGGAGTGCTTCAGGATTTCCTGCGCCCCAAACCTCAAACCTGAACCTTACTGCCCATAAACGTCCAAAGAGTCCTTTAGTAAGGAGCTTCGCTTCTGGGTGTCAGGGGTTCATCAACACGTATTTGGAGGGTAGGGGGCACCTAGTAAGTAGGGTTGAGGGTTCCGGGTTTAGGTTCAAGAGGACTTCGCAAGTAGGTTAACAATCGAGTCTGGGATGTCATATAGGGGTTATGAATGTAATTGCTGAGTCCCCCTAGCTCTCGGAGTAGGATTTAGGGTGCAGGTGTGTGGGTTTGAGGGTTCCAGATTGAAAGTGGTTTTCCAGTGAAGGGAGATTAGGAACTAGCGACTAGAGCTTGCAGTTCAGCGATTTGCCAAAGGGCTGACTCAGGCCGCAGTGATTACCTATGCAGTTTGAGTTCACATGGGGTTGACTTGCAGGAGCTCTCCGCGTCCAGAGTGAGGGTTTCCAGGAAGCTGAAAAGTTCAAAAAGATGAGGTTTAATGATTTACGGGCTAGGTTTCAGAAGTGGAAGCTACCTCCCTCTAAGAGTCTGTTGCAATCTATATTTTGGTGTTGCTATACCTGGTATGTCACTGCAGAAGACTGCTTTTGGACACGTTCAGTAGCCAGATCCCAAAGTGCCTTCAATGAAGCCTGAGCCCAGAGCCCTAAACCCAAAAGCCGAAGCCGCAAATTTACGTCTGTGGGAGTTTCTCAGAATGTCCTTTACATGACCCCTAAACCTTAAACCCTAAACTCTAAGCCTCAGGCCAAGTGGCTCACCGCAGAATCCTTCCATGGCCCTTTAATGGATCCTTCAAGCGTGAAGGGTTGCTCTATTCGGGTTTAGGGTTTAGGGTCAGAATATGAGTCAATGAGTAGGGAGATCCTGTAGTCTCCAATACAGAGTTTTTATTATGGCATTCAATAATCGGGCTTGGTTTAACCAGCAAAAACTCGTTGCTTATTTGATTCTTCCCAGAGTGTCCATTCTCTCATATAGCCCCCCAAGTTCCACGTCATTTGCCGCTTGCTTTTCCAATTGATTCTCCACGGCTTGGGCAAGGTCCCTGAACCCTTTTTGCACCAAGAACTGACCTAATTTGAAACCTTTCTGGCGAAGCCCATTAATGCCTAATTATCTTGTGACATCTCAGAGTCTCAAAGTACAGTGCACCTCACTTTCTCAGGCAAACCAGTCTCTCCCAAGAGTGAGCTCCAGAGGCAGGACCTGTTTGCTTTAGTGCTATAGTTTCCCGTAAGTAGATAGAATATAGGGTATATGGGCATCTTATTATAATGTACCCAAAGCCATATTCTATCTACTTAAGGGGGACTATAGCCCCAATACATACTCTATTATAACATAGTAGGTTTCCCATTTTCTTTTACATTATCCCTAATATAAACCATAGAGGTTCAGACCGCAGAGGGCTTAGGATCATGGAGCGCTTCAGTCAATGATTTCGATGTTTAGTAAAATGGTACCCTATATTACCTTATCTTACCCTATATTACCCTATATTATCCCTATATTACCTATATTACCCTTATATTACCCGATATTATAGTAAAATGGTACCTTTTGATAACTTTGGATTAACGCCCAAGTCCGCTGGTAGCTGGCAGAACAGACAGATCAGGATTACCGTACGGGCTAGGGTTTAGGGTTAAGGGTGTTGTTCTTGTTGATTACTTGTAGTCTAGACCCTAAGCTTTAGGAGTCAGATGAGGTGCGCAATTCTGCGACCGCTCTACAGGCTTTTCAATTATCCCTATACTACCCTATATTATCCTTACATTCGCCTATATTTCCTTATGTTACCCTATGTTACCCTATATTATCGGGCCGTCTAAAGGATGGTCCATCGGGTAATTTGGAGAAACTCCATGACCTGTAAGCCCTAGACAACTTTGAAGCAAACTTCATGACGGCTACAAGCAGGAAACTTGAGTTTGACGCGGTCTTTTTCTCGCAAAAGGTTTAGGGCCTGGAGGTAGTCTATTGGAACTAAGTTGGGTTCACAACAATGAGAAAGATATAATGTCCCTTCCTCATGCTAACACGGAACTCAATGAAGCCCCCAGTTAAAAGACGGTAGTCTGTTTCGGGTCCCTTTTGGGGTCCCATGTCAGTTTGGGCTTTTTTGAGTTCTTGAACTTGAACCTCAAACTTTGGCTGCAGCATTTGAGGGGGTTGAATCGACCCCAGTCAGACATTCGATGAACCACAGCCCATGCATGTGCTAGTGCAATCTTATTTTCGAGTTTGAGTCATATTCTCGCGCACCATCATTTTGAACAGTGATGCTTGCTCGAGCCAAGAGACAAAAATGACGACCTTTACTCAATGAGGACAGAGAAATGACAGAACGATCAGCCGCAGGTGCTTTACATGCACCAGGCTTTTCAGGTAAACCCCAAACCCCAAAACCTCAGACCCTAAACGGTAGTTTCCATAAATAGGGGTCCCCAATATAGACCCCAATATACTATAATCCTGATTATTGGGACCCCCAAAATGGTACCCCCAATTTCAGGAAACCCTAACCCCTATAATCACCTATATATCCCAGTTTCCATTTCATTTTCCATTTTCTTTTCCATTTGATTCCCCATTATAGTAGGCCTAAACCTTAAACCCCAAAACCCTAAACCCTAAACCCCAACACCCTAAACCCTAAAACCCTAAACCCTAAACCCTCAGACTCTAAACTGAGCAGCTTTAGGTCAAAGCGCGAGATGGAGAAATGGAAGCCCCTCTTCCAGGATCCCCATTCCCTTCCTGTGTAGGGTTTAGGGGTTTGGGGTTTCGGGTTTAGGATTTAGGGTTTAGGATTCAGGGTGTAGGGTTTAGGATTTAGGGTTTAGGGTTTAGGGTCTAAACTCCTTAAAGAGGTTATGTAAGGGATTCTATAGGGGAGTAGTATAGGGGTCATTAAGGGGGATACTAGGAGTTTTGGTTGCCATATGCAGGATAGTATAGGGATTATCTAGGGGCATTACTGCCATGCCCCCTGTCTTCGGACCCCTTCAATCCCTCTGTAATCCATGTGTGTCCCTAGGGTCTCGAAGGGCCCTGCTGGTTTGAGTGGACCTTTAGATCTTGTTTGTAAGGGAGGGGACGCCGAAGCATAGCTGGAGCAGCTGATTTGATAGAATCGTCGCAAGGTTACTTTACAGGTTTGCTAGTCATTTTTGGAATGCAAAGGCGGCTCCGAAACATAGATCTAGGCGGCCGCTGTTGCCATTCTGTCCTTGGTGCCGTGTAGACTATGACTCTGACCCGTATGTTTTGCTCATTACTTGGCCTGTAAACGCTTGTCGCAGCATTGCAATAGGCCCATGGCCCATGGCCGGCTCTGGGGCAAGTGGCCAAAGTTCTATCTCCCTCGCCCAGCAAGGAGAGCGCCATGGGTAATCTGTGGGGCGCCCGAATCACCCAAGAAGCCCCTGTTTTGGGTGCGTGTCAACCAGTGCTAGAAGAAAAATATGCGACCGGTACCAGATTTCCCGGGTGGGTAGACCTTTGAAAATGCTACCACCTTTCTGGTTTGGGGTAGCAAGAGAAATGCAGGAGTTGGTCCATGAAGGTGTGTTGCCCTGAGAGCTTTAAGCACAAAGCCTGGAACGGAACCCATAATCTTACAACGAAAACCCTATGTAGAACATCAGTAGCCCACAATCATAAACGCGTGTTCGGTTTGAAGCAGTGATACCAAAAATCCTGGAAAGCCAGTGCCCCAGTAATATGGTCTGCATTGTCCAGCTTTCCATCTACCTTGGGTGAAAGTAGCCCAGCATTTTGGGTAAGTAGGCTTTCCAGGGGAGTTCTCGATCTATCATGCCCAACATGTGGAGGATCCGACGTTTTGCGGGGAGGTGCCCGAGATAAGCACCTAGGTGGCAACGTTGAGGGTTTGGGGCCCTATGCTTTCAAACCGCCCATGGGAATTGGGGTTGAGGGCTTGAGGGGTTTGGGGCTCACATTTTTTGGTTAACCCCATACAACCACCATGTAACCCTGAGCTGTAGACCCTAAGCCGTATTGGTTGCACGCGTGGAGCTCCGGTAAGCCTGGCGAGTATGGTATCTTCCTAGTCATCGGCAGTGCCTCATGTTTAGGATTTATGGTTTAGGGTGTATTTTCAGTGGTTTAGGGTTTAGGCTTGCTTAGGGTGTATTTTTAGTGCTTTAGGGTTTAGGATTGTTCAGGGTGTATTTTCAGCGGTTTAGGGTTTAGGCTTGTTTAGGGTGTATTTTTAGTGGTTTAGGATTTAGGATTGTTCAGGGTGTACTTTTGGCGGTTTAGGGTTTAGGATTTATGGTTTAGGGTTGTAGTCCATCAATCACTTGCAAGGCTACTTCTTTGGTTGAGGCATTCTGGCCTTAGGTGCTTCGAGAGGCAGTATTTTACTCGTCTTCTTGTTTTTCCAGATCTTGTTGTTGGTGCTGGCTAAAGTAATTCCTTCTCATGATAACGGATTTGTTCGTATTATCATATAGTATTAATTACACGTGCTATGGCTAGTACTCTGGCTTTGACTCTGACTCTGACCATTGTCATCACCCTAAACCCATTTTCGGCCCATGGCAGCTCTGAGGATAAGTCTGAACCCGATTTTGTTTTTGCCAGCGGAAAGCAGCAACAATCGAAGAACTTCCCATACGCTGGCATAGAAGCCCAAAAGGCCCTGGAAAGATTCCTGTCCTCGGAAGAAGGAACCTCTTGGAGTTGCTATGTGACCTATGTTCTTAAAGAGGATTGTAGAGGGGATTATATAGGGGAGTAGTATTAGGGCAAGCAGATGCTAGGAGTTTAGATCATAACCCTTGTTAGTTTAGGTCAGAGCACTTTACTCATAGGGTTTCACAGGGAGGGTTGCCCCAGGGTTTAGGGTGAGGGTTCTTTGCGAGATTTGCAGACCGATCCATGACTCCTGTGAACGAAAAACTGCCCGTACTACCGTTGCTACTCGAAATCCTGCATGACCTTAGTAGGCTACATACAATACCCTAATTCCTTAGTTATAAGGTACTTAGGGTCACTTTGGCATCAAGCGCAAGATCTTAGGTCCCTGGTTGGAGGGCTGCTTTCCCGAGGATCCAATTAGCGCTGGGGTGTAACTATCTAAGGGGTTACAATAGTACGCCCGCAAAGGTACCTCCCGCAAAATCAGAACGCTATTCAGCCTCATTAAGCCCTATATAGTCCATATTAGCTCCTTACACCCTGAAGGGTACCTTTTGGGGGGTAGTTCTGTAGCCCCTTAGTATCCAGAGAAGTAGCCATGTGTCTTCACGAAGAAGTGGTATGAAGCTCTGCTGTGATTTGCCTACTGCATCCTTGCAACTTCTGAGCGTCAGAAGCACCAACTGCAACTCACGTTGGGGAAGGCCTGTGAGGGCTTACGCACGGGGTCTGCAAACTTTTGTAGCCTACTTGGCGCTCTTTATCTGTTGTTTGGATACCCCGATAGAAACAATCTCAGAACCCAACCCCCAAAAGGAATTTCCAGAATGAGGGGCACCCCTCATCTACCTGTTATCACCATAGTCCCTAGTACAGGTACTCCACAGACACGGTCCCTAATTGTTGGGAAATCTCAAGCCCTGCGCCCAAGATCTCCAAATACCTAAATCTCGCACCTTTGAGCCGTTTCCAGATTAGCTGGAGCCTAGCCCGGTAAATTCGAAAGCCCACACGGCTAAGGGTTTAGTATTTCGGGTTTAGGGTGTGAGGGACTTTCAAAAGCATGTGCTCAGTTACAAGGCATGGAAGCACGCAAAACAGAATTGTCATCTGCAATGCTGCCGGATAAACACACTGAAGCCCAAAGTGTAAATCGCAGTTGTCATTTTGTTCTCCTTTTGCTTTTCCATTTGATTTTCCATTATCCCAACCCTAAACCCTGAACCTATATAAGGGTATACAAGTAATTAGGGCGGGTTTCCCTTTCCCTTTGAAGCCCCCCAAGCGGGCCATTGTTTCGTCTGATTTTTCATTGCTATGATATTGGAACCAAATTTCGAATGTTATCAAAAAGAGGAGCGTGTACGTGGAGACCAGGTTGACTTAGTAAGTCTACTTACTATCCCTTGAGAAACCTTTCATAGCCCTCCTGATTGATCTACTTGCGTAGTTAAGCCCTAATAATCGCCAAGGTGGCGTTTGCAAGCCTTTGCCTCAGCTTCCTCGCTGGTAGGCGCACTTCGGCCTTTGGGGTTTGGGGTTTAGGATTCAGGGGTTTTAGGGGTGTATGGGTTTAGGGGTTTTAGTGGTTTAGGGGTTAGGGTTTAGTGGCTTAGGGTTTAGGGGTTCAGGGTTTTTGGTTGAGCATTTGGGGCTTTGTGTTTAGCCTGTTTGGTGCTTAAAGTGTCAACTTTCAGGGGTCTACATACCTCTCAAAGCACAGGCCCCAAATAGCAGTCAACATACAGTCCCCCTTAAGGGGGGTATATAGGGGTTATATAGGAATTATAGGGTGCATATTGGGGTTATATAGGGATAATGGAAAAGGAAATGGAAACTTCTATTTAGGGTTTAGGGTTTATAGTCCCCCTTCAGTAGATAGAATATGGGGTATATGGGGATCTTATTATGATATATCCAATCCTTGTTCTATCTACTTAAGGGGGATTATATCCCTTCACTATGGCACCATGCGCTTTGCACAGAAATAGGCAGGGAAAGGGCAACGACGGAGACACTGCTTATGTTGTTCTTTGCATGTCGCTTGGCTCTGGTTACAAGATTGTGCTGGTAAACGAGGAAGCAGGTCATCTTGCCCGCAAGGCGTACGGTAGCCAGCTTTACCAGCCATCAACCATACTGGTTCTTAGTAGGGAATAATTAAGGATTTTGGTTTTGGTTTCTTCTTTCCCTGCTACTTAGAGGTATGTGATAGTTTCCCAGAAAAGGCGGCCCGAATATAGACGCTCCAATATAGACCCCAAAATATTAGATTCTTGTTATGGGGACCCTCAAAATGGTATCTCTAATTGTAGGAACCCTTCATATAAGATTCTGGACGCCTTGCTCCTTCCACTCTCAGGTGCACCTCAGTACCCAGGTGCCCCAAGAGGGAGAAGAGGAGAAGCCAGGGCCCCGAGTTGCGTTGCGTGTTGGGGGTCAGGGTTTATTGTCTTTTGGGGTTTAGGTTTAGGTTAGGGATGAGTTTCTACTGTGACAGCTTTAGGCACCAGGGCTAGGTTTAGGGTTTTTGTCATAGTTTCGAGAGGAGTGCTTGAGAAAGTTTTTAGGCTTCTGCAGATGATAGTCACAGAGCGCGAGCATGAACAACTGCTTTCTCGTCAACGAAGACTAAGAAGTTTTAGATTTGGCGGGTTTCAAAAGAAGGGCAGTAATGATAAATCCTAAACCCAGAACCCCAGGTTCAGAAGGCTCCTAGTATCGCCCGTGCTTTCTCTTTCTTAATAGGGGAGGGGATTATCTGACTTTTCGGGGTGCATGATCGTAGAGATTGCAGCTGCTTGGGATGGCTTTGGGTGCGTGCGCTCCATGTAGGCGGTTTAAGGTTTAGGGTTTAGGGTTTAGGGTTTAGGCATTCCAAGCTAGGGTACTGCCCCCACCCAGTAACAGTCTATAGTACTTAGCAGGACCATATTAAAGAGTGAGGGAATGGTAAAGAAAACGGAAATTAGTGTATTATTGGGGATTGTACAGGGACTACTATAGGATCCATTCCTGAATTCCTTGCTCACGAGAGGCATGTGAAGAACTCTTAAGATACAAGTTTCAATAGCCTACGTGTGGTTTACGTACCAAGAAGCCAAAAGCCAACTCCAGCTATCAGGTCCATACATGGTAGCGCGTGATAAATCTATTGAGCACTGTAGAATCTTGGTGGAGCCTAAGAATTAAACCCCTAAACCCTAAACCCTGAACGCCTAGACCCTAGATCCTAAACCCTGAACCCTAAACCCTGCACCCTAAACCCTAAACCCCTAAACCCTAAACCCTGAACCCTAAACCCCTAAACTCCTAAACCACTCAAGCAGCATAAGCAGCCGTCTCAGGCTTCGTGTTTGAGGAGCAGGCGGAGGCGGCTAGCGGGAAAGTGTGGTGTGGATGGCCACTGTGGCTTACTAGTTCTTAATAGGGTTTAGGGTTTAAGGTTTAGGATCCAATAGTTAGGTACTTATGTTTTGGGTCATAGTAATTATAGTACAGGTTTTGGGGAAGTATATGATTATCAGGTACTTTGATGACCCTTCGGGGGGAAATATCATCCCTATATACAGTAACCTCTATAGAACAGATTCCCATAATCCCTACTAGGAGCCAGTAAAATGTTGTTGATGTTGTTGTTGTTGTTGTTGTTGTTGTTGTTGTTGTTGTTGTTGTTGTTGTTGTTGTTGTTGTTGTTGTTTTTGTGGTTGTGGTTGTGGTTGTCGTCGTCGTGGTGGTCGTGGTCGTCGTCGTCGTCGTCGTTGTTGTTTCACCGTCTTGCATACGTATGAATATTTTTGTGTGCTCTGTACAGTCACAGTTTCCTCCGAGAGGGTCCATGCTTGCAGAAGCAGCCCTGATACAGGGAAGGTTCCCGATTTTGGGCTCTCATCTGCGGGGAGGAAGGAGCTTTCGCATGGACTTCGGGGCTTATGGGTTTCAGGTCAAAGCTGATATTAGTTTCTACCCTGAAGGTGCATGTCACCCATCAAAGCAGGCACTGTGGACCATGCGGCGATGTTTCATTTGAAGAGTTAGTTTAATCAGAAGCCTTGTATTGCCCAGGTTTAGAAGGTGATTCTCATCACTTCATCTGGCATGAACTGTACGCAACTTTTTGTAGCTCTCTCACGTTCTGGGCTTGCTATTTGTATCCAACTTTGATCTGGAGGTGTCCATGAATGCGGGGTCCCATATTGCTGGTTGAAGGGACTCCCAAAACGGGACCTTCCTGAATCTTGGAAGCCCCAATGTGGTAGTTGCCTTAAATAGGGGGACCCCAATATAGGCCCCAAATTACTATACGCCTTAGTCTAGGAACCTCGAAAATGGGATCCCTCTTTTTGGGAAACCCCTCATATGTTGAGACTCATCCAGATCTGAGATCTTTCCCATAAGTGCGCCCGGAGCCACATTCAACAGAGCCTTTGCACAACTTGCATGACACGAGCTTTCCAGTGAATCCTAAACCCCATAACTTAAATCCTAAGCTCTATACCTTAAACCCTGAACCCTAGACGTTCCCAAAATTTAGCCCGCGGCCCGACAGCCTACGTAGAGGGTTAGCGGGACTTAGTGAGTAGGCTATTGATGCGCGCGACTGGGTCTAGGGTTTACGGTTTACGGTTTGGGCTTCAGGGTTTAGGGTTTATAGGGTAAGGATGATGGGCACAATTGGGGTCATCACATAGGGGCTGAGACGTATAAGGTCCCGTGATCCCCCAACAAACCTGAACCTCTAGACCTCTAGACCCCCAAACCCTTAAACCCTTGAGCCCCCAAACCCCCAAGCCCCTAGACCCTGAACCCTAAACCCCCAAACCGCTAAGCCCTTAAACTCCAAACCCCTAAACTCCCTTAAACCCTTAAACCCTTAAACCCTAAACCTGCGGCTTGTTTCAGGCAGTGCTGTCTCCGATATCCCCTAGGCAGGGATGGACACTCGGCCAAGCGCGCCCAAACCCTGAAACCTTGGATGGAGGGTTTTGGGTCTAAGGACTCCTCAGCCTATAGTCACCCTTAAGTAGATAGAATGTGGGGTATATGGGAATCTTATTATAATATACCCAAAGCCATCTTCTATCGACTATAAACCCCTACACCCTAAGGTTTGTTGGGCTCAAGGTTCGGTCAGGCTCCCCCCCTCACTAATACTGCAAAAACGGATCAGTATACTACCAGTTTCCATTTCGTTTCCATGTTCTTTTCCATTGGTTGTCCATTATTGGAGATACTATCCCCATATTTTTTATCCCAAGACATCCCAATGGTAACTGTGTTAGGGTCCATTTATACCTCTAGTACTGGTGCCCTAAACCCTAAACCCTGGACCTGGAGGGTTCAGGGTTTGGGAGTCAGGCGAGTTTCGGTTTGTGCATTGTGCGGCTAGATCTTATCCTTCGTGTGGACGCCGTGCATTTTCAACCCTAAGCTCTATAGGGGCCATAGTCTAAGCTCCTTATAAAGGGGTTCTATAGGGGATAGTATACTGGAGTATTTTGGGAGTTATTAGGGGGGATGCGAGGGGCTTAGACTATAGCTCATATGGGGGTGGTTCTAGCGTTTTTTTTTAAGGAGGGACCATTGGGGATGCACTTCCTGGAAGGAAGATCCTACCCCCCAAAAGGAACCTACCTACCTTATGGCTTTTTAGGGGCAAGGTATTTTGAACAACTACTTACCATACAGACCTTAATCACTAATGTAACCCCCAACCTAATCCCTGAACCCATAAAGTTGAAGCCTCTACAGCCCTAACTACAGCTACTAAGTAGTTTATAAGTACAATGGACCTCCAAGTAATCCTTAAGAGGGACCCCAACCTATTCTCTAAACCCGAGCCCTAAACCCTAAAGCTCTACAACCCCGGACCTTGGGTCGTAGTGTTGAGCCAAGGACTCTTCCAACAACCTACCAGAAGAACCTGAACAAGCTGAGGGCCTGCGCCCCAGGTTTAAGTTGTGTAGGGTGTAGAGTTTCGTGTTCAGTGTTTAAGGTGTCGAAGGTAAGAAGTATGCTTAGGGTTTTGGGATTGAGGTTAGGGTTTCGGCCCTAGGAAAGGTTAGAGGTAAGGCTTTGAAACTAGGGTTTAATTAGGGCTTAGGGTCCCTAGCATGGGCTCTTAATCTGTGGTCCTTAGGTTATTTAGTACATGCGCCATGTTTTTTTGGAGGCCATAGAATCCCTAAACCCTAAACACTAACCCCAAACCCTTAGCCGTAAAACCTAAACTCTAAACCGCCAAGAAAGGCCAAGGGCCATAAGATGTCCGACTGAAGGGGCCAGATGTACCTGAGGCTCTTAATATCTTCCACGCCAAGCTGCAGTTTCTCTTTTTCCAGAATGACTTACTTAGCCAATAGAAGAACATTATTTTTTTGAGCATACTGTTTGGGTCTATATACTAAAGTTTAAACTTTTTAGGCCTGGTTTCTGGGGCAGAGAGATGATCACAAGATGCGGAGAACTTTGCTGAGTGCGGTTGGATTACAATCCCACATTCTCCACAGTGCAGAAAATGCCTGAGAAGCAGGTCTCTGCCACATAACGCATTCAGGACAAGTATGGAACTGTTCCTCATTGTAGTGGCATTAATTCGTCTTCACCATCCTACCGCTTAGGGTTTCCAATTGCACCCCGCTTTTCACTGCTAGACCAAACTCAATTGGACATTTGACATCTCTATTGTCGGGAAGCAGGCAGATGGCGATGAATCATATACACACACACACACTGTATGAAAGCAGGAGTAGGAGCTCTTAAAGTCTCAGATGCGAAGCCTAAGTGATCCTTTTCTTGAAATATGCAATTTTGCAAATACTTTGTTTGAAAGACAGAAGGTTGTCAACATTTCTGAACGTCCAGCATGTTGTATGTAGTTCACGTTAATTTCATGAATCCGTCCCTACATCCCCCAAGTTCTGGATGAATTAGCTTTGATTAGCCTTGACTATCCTGTTATCCTACTGAAGGGAGAACCTCTAGGGGCGTAGTGCAAGGGGTAGTGGTGATGTTGGAACCCTAACCTTCAGGATCCCCGTGAAGATGGGCAGGTCCCGTCTAAATTCCTTGCAGGGGGTTACATAGAAGATCGACTAGGGGACCATTATAGAGGTTATTAGGGGAGATGCTAGGAATTTCTACCCTAAACCCTAAACCCTACACTATAGTGGTTATTAAGAGAGATACTAGGAATTTATACCCTAAGCCCTATAGTATAAACCCTAAGCCCTACATTACAGGGGTTATTTAAGGGAGATACTAGGAGCTTAGACTACTTGGAGGGTCGGAGGGACTTAGTAAGTAGGTTAATTGTAAACG
>CAJNIZ010003956.1:2608-22451 GCA_905231905.1 Symbiodinium pilosum
AGATAGAATAGGATTTAAGGTTTAGGCATCGGGGTTTTAGGTGTAGAGGCCTCCTAAATGCTCACATGCAGAAACAAGAAAAATGAAAGCTGGGGTTACCTGTAGTCTCCTTAGACCGATAACAACAATAATGATGTTACTCATTCCTTGGGGTTATACTATAAAAATAACTCAAAGTAATTCCTAAGGAGACTACACTTACATGGGGTGGGTGTAGGGAATGGCTGATGCAGGAACCTAACTGACACAATAAGGTTTTGAGGTGCGCTTTTCCTGAGTCTACCGTTATCATATCAGGGATATGATGCAATGCCACTGGCAATTTTTCATGCTGCTACATTAGACGCTTAGGACTTATGTAAAGTCTTGCCTGGGGATCCAAGTGACATTACTCAGTATGAGCTGACTCAGCCGAATCCTGAACCCCCAAAATTCCCAAAGACCTGTACTACAGGTAGTTATAGTCGAACAGATTTTCAGATAAAGTTTAGGCGGCTTATGGTTTAGGGCTAGTTGTGGGAGTATGGGGTCTGTAGAGGAAGGCGTAGGCTCTGAGGTTCCTAAATGGTCCTAAGCCCAAATGGGGATTTCCCAAAATTAGGGGTACCATTTTGGGGGTTCCCATAATAAGGACTATAATATTTTGGGGTCTATATTGGGGTCCCCTTATTTGGGGAAACTACCAAATCAGTTCAGATCAACAACCCAAACCAGCCACATTTCAGACAGCCCAAAATAGATATGGGGAGTTGGAAGTCCGGTACCCCATTAGGTCACCAATACAGATGTTGACTTGATATTGCGTATTGCTTCAAGAACATTTCCTTGTGGCTTCGAAGATGGGAAAACTGATACATAGATTGAACATTAACTCAGCAGGTGGATCTTCTTCATTGCCACTCCGGGGACAGGAATTTCATGGGTACCTCCCGTGGTTACTACGTAACTACCTGTGCAAGACCCACAGCCCTACGTAAGCTACTCCATGCAAAAAACCTAGCTAAACTTCAGCCTCCAGTTGGAAAGGTCCTGTGTTGAACCAAACACGTTAATCTGGAACCCATACTCTCGTGGGTCGAAGCTTAAACTCTCGTGAGAACCATAGCAGCCCCATTTCAAATACCACTCAATCGTTGCAAGCAAGGCCTCCATCGTTGTAAACTGTAATCTGAAGGGGCTATAAAGGGGACCCCAAGGGTTCCCTGTTTGGGGTCCCCATTATAATCCCTTTATACTTACCCTAAACCTTGAGCCCTCAACTCTACAAACCTCAAAATTCCTAAACAGGACTTCATGGACCTAAAGGGATCGTATACTCCACATTACTCTACACCCCACTGCCTCAGCTGGACCTTGAACCGTTCAGGGCTCATCCTATAGGAATACAAAACTGGCGGGATGAAGGTATAGTCCCCCGCAAATAGATAGAATATGGGGTATCTGGGGACATTATTGTAGTATACCCAAAGCCATATTCTATCTACTTCAGGGGGACTATAGGAATGCTAAACGATCCCTGTTGTCAACTAGTACGTTATCTTGAGGCTTGTTGTCTCTTCCCCACCTTCAACACACCAGACTTTCCTTCACCTCACCTTTAAAAGCCCTCTGACATATACATCAAGTCTACTGCCTGTGCAGGCGCCGCGCTGCGCGGCGCTGTCTCACCTTCACCGGCCGTCTCTCACTGGAGTTTTCAGGTTGAGGGCGTTAGGGGTTTAGGGTTTGGGATTAGGGGTTTAGGGGTTCAGCGTTTTAGGGGTGTAGGATTAGGGCTTTAGCGTTTTGGGGGTTCGGGGAGTAAGGCGTTAAGGGTTTCTAGGGGCTTAGACTTTAAGGGTCCTCAACAAGACTGTGGGGGTATGTGGTAGTTTCCATAAATACTGGCTCCAATGTATGACGCCAATATACGGGCAGTTCGCAAAATTAGGGTCCCATTTTGGTACCCCTAAGTATAAGGTGCCGCAGTATAATCTATAACCAAAAGAGCACATATATGTATATACACACATACACACGTGTATATATACATATACATATACATATCCATATACATATGGAGCCTCCCGAGCTCCCCAATTCTTGGAAGCCCGGATGTGGTGAGTCTATCCGGAAATTATGGAGGTTCTGATTGAAGATTGTTTTAAGATCGTTTAAACAAGCTCCCATTTACCGGGGTTCGTGCATAGCTTTGGTTGTTTCCCAAAATAGGGGGACCCATATAGACCTCCACTGAACTATTACCAGTATTCTACGGACCCACAAGACAGTACCCCTAATTTTGGGAAACGCTCATTTACAAGGCGTAGCTTTTGCGATTGCAGATGAGGGCGTAAGCCCAAGCTTAAGGGTGCTAAACCCTAAGCCCCTGAACCCCAAACCGCGAGGCCTGGGATGCTAAGTTTAAGATTTGAAGCAGCACTCTAGGGTTCAGGGTTTAGGGTGTCAGCACACACTTGGGGTGTAGGGTTTAGAGTTTAGGGCTGAGGGTGTAGGGCGGAGGACTCTGGGTTGGGGTCCAAAATTGGCGAGCCCCAGAGCAACTATTGTCTGTTCATTCAGGGGTTCCAGGGCTCAACACCCCTAGAACAACACACACCGAAGCAATTACATCCGGGCGTCACGCTGACAAGGCCTAAGTGTTGGTAGACGCTGTCACACACAAGATTTTCCTGATTATGCTGTTAAGGAATGGCCAAGCCCAAGACATGGTTTCCCAAGTAGAGACGCTCAATGTAATTAAGATGACCCTACCAGCTGTAGTGTAGGTCCTAACACCCTGGCCTTGACATCCCTGAGCCCAAAAACTTAAAACCTAAGAGGGTTTAGGGTTAAACCATGAACCCTTCGATGGGTCCAGTGAGTCTTTGAGCTTGAGGGCTTCTGGGAGTAGGTTAGGATGCGAGAAGGGAGCCTCACGTACTTCAACCCTCCCCCAAACAGCCGTGGAATCCTCAAGTACAGGCCATGTGAGCAATAGTCGAAACTCCCAGTATCCCCCTTAATAAGCCCTGGCCTATAATACCCCCCTATAAAATCCCCATCTCACCCCCTTTAATTAAGGAGTTTAGACTATAGCTCATGTAAAGATTAATGTTTTTGTGAAAGGGCTTCCGGAGAAAAAACTACATGTTGGCTAGCAGCCAGCTCTCCTCGTCTCAGGTATTTCGTTGGGATGAAATTCATCCCCAAAACTTCATATCTACTCTGCTATATGTATATACATATTTATATATATATATGTATGCATACAAAACCTTTCAGGAGCTTAGACTACAGCTCAAACGGTCGCGATTTTAGGCCAAGCCATCGGACAAACAATAAGAACTGAGAACCTCCCATGTACCGGGACCTCCCAAATACCTAGAAGCCTAAAATACGTGCCCGCCTATTTACCGTACATTACATAACCATTAATTGTGGAGGAAAAGGGTTGTTGAAGGTATTTGGGGAAGTCTGGGTCTAGGTGCACACTCTGAAATTCGATGAGAAGCCTGGTATGAAGGACCCTGAGCCTTACCGGCAGCAGTCGCACCCGCAGGCATAGAAATCAGCACAGGCACACAGAGCTGAAGCAAGAGAGTCATGAGCTATAGTCCAACCCCCAGTATCCCCCTTAATAACCCCTATACTACTCCCCTATATAGCCCCCTGTAAGGACAGTTCCCCTGATAATGACGAACCCATCCCCCAGCCCAAAACTGAACCTTAAATCGGAAGACCTATAGGACCTAAGCCAAAAGCCCCAAGCTCCAGATAGCTAAGCTTAAAACCAAATCTTGTAAACTGCTCTACACCACACGCCCTAAATCGGAAGCCCGCACTCTCAGCCCCTCCCCCTAAAGCAACAGTGATGCACAAGTTGAACCCGATCCTTCCACCCAAGGAATTAAGAGTTTCCGGTTAGAACAGTAAGCTCTGAACCCTCTGATCAGGCCCTGGACAAGACTTTTCTGCTGAACGTCGGGTGACGGGAGCTTGCTCCATCGGAAGCACCCGCTGAAGCCGCCTTTTCCTCCAAGTCTCTTAAGGTTTAGGGCTTGGAAGGTCGGTAGGTTGATGGTTCAGATTCTGGGCGTAAGGTACTAGGTAGACATATTACGAAAGAGTGTTGCCATATGAAATGAGTTGTAAATGGCTAGGTGATGTTACTTGGTTATAACTTGGGCTTTGCCTACGTAGGTGGAGGAAGGTGTCTCAATACTTACCAATATCATTTTGAGGTCCATTTTCGCTAGCCTTTCCTAGAACTACGTCAAGACGCTGGGAACACGGCATCCCTAAACCCTTGACCCTACACCACATAAATCCTATGAACCCCACGTATATTCAAAGCTAGCATTTGAGCCATAGTCTAAACTCCTTAAAGGGTGTTACATAGGGGATTGTACGAGCTATAATCTAAACTCTTAGTATCGCCCTTAATACCCTATAATACTCCCCTGAATAATGCCCTAGAGAACCCCTTGTAAGAAGTTCAGAATATAGCTCATATAGGGGGGTATTACCTTTGCATCTGGGCTCGCACACAGCCGGGGAGTATCACCTAAACCCTAAACCCTGCACCATGGAGTCCTTGTGATAACCCACCATCCCAAATTTGGAGTATGTTACACTGAGCACCTAAAGCTGAATGGTACTCCCCTCCCCCAAGCACAAGCCCTCCACCCCCTAAACACCCCCCCCCCAAAGAACATCGTACCCTCAAAGTTTAGGGTGGATATGTGTGTTATTAGGGTATGTGTTTTCCCCGGTTTGTCGCCTCAGGGGGGGGATGACTGAAGGCTTACAGGGCTCAGGGTCTGGTGGTCAGAATTCGGGCTCATACTTGTCTCTGGCAGAGGTTTAGGGGTTAGGGTTGAGGGGTCAGGGTTGAAGGGACTTAGGGTTTAGGGGTTAGGGCTTAAGGGGCAAGCTTGATATCTCGGACGTGAATTATACCTGGGGTGCTGCCCCCACTCCGTAACACTTAGATCAGGAGTACAAAATGTTAAAATATAGCTCTTGATATTATCCTGGGTGGGGGGCATTACGGAAATGATGCCCGAGAAGGCTCTGCCTACGCTATCCAAGCTTTCATATAGGCCAGAAACCCTCCAAATCACAAACTCGCAGCCGTAGACTCCTGATAAAACTAATCTTCAGGAAATTTAAGCGCCTGAATGTTTTTTAGATGTTAGTAGAGTTTAGGGCTTAGGGGACAATCTCACATCCCTTCCCCCCTTCCAGCAGAACGGCACTCCATAAACGGACCCCTTCCAGGCAGGATACTTTAAAGCGTCTGTAATGTGATCGAGCTGATGGCCTCCCACTCCTCGTCTTACTAGCGTTTTTAACCCCACGGGCTTTTACACCTGCACGCTGTGCATGGGGCTCACAGGGACCCATCTCCTCAATTATCGCTTTGCACACCCACAAGTCCGCGAATCCCACTCCTGATCCAACCCCAACCACCCAGCAGCCCCAAGAAACGAGGCTAGCTGCAGAGAACGGTGGCTTGGAATGCATTATTTATGTCCATATCTTCTACATCTAAATGTCCCCAAGAAGTCCAACTTCCAAAGCCCTAAGCCCGAAACCAACCCACAGGTTGAAGCTAGATGTTGAGCGGAAATCAGGCTAGTACCCTAAATCCTCTACCATGTACCCTTTTGACTTAACCCTTTGTAAGTTGTATGGGGATGCCTTCGAGCCAAATCTTGCCACCGAAGGGCCCCAGACTCCCTGGAAAGCCTGGTTACCCAGCATGATACCCTAAACCCTAAACCCCCATAAGCCCGCAGTGATAGGAGGCGGAGGTGTTTTTTCCTCCTAGCCGCGGCTGTAAGGATTTCTGAGAAGCCGCCACCATGTTCAGAATATTTGGGGATATATAGGGATAATGGAAAAGAAAATGGAAGCTACTATAATGGGGTTCTATAGACCCTAAACCCTAAACCGAAAAGGGTTTAGGGTTAGTAACCAGCGGAAGAAAGACCATAGAGATGTACTACTGGCTTTCCAGCTACTTTCCCCCATTCACCAACCACTTCGCGATCAGAGAACATATGATTTTGGGCAACTATTGTAAGGACCTGCATGGTGACCAATTTTAGGGTCCTAGATTCCTTATGTAACTCGGGTATAGGTACCTCAACTAGACTAAACCTGATATTGGCAATTTCTTTGGCCTAAACCCTATACCCTAAACCCTAAACCCTCTCTAGTACCCGTAGGCCCCGCACCCGAAGCACCGACACGAACTGAGAGGGCAGTGGCATGTCGCCGGCCTCCTGGCAAATGGAAAGATTCAGGGCATTCCCTGGGTCCCTTTAAAGGGGTTATATAGGGATTATATGGGGATAATGGAAAAGAAAATGGAAAGGTAGAGCATTCCCAAATTGGTAGGTACCATGTGGGGGGGAAGTCTATATAGGTGGTCCCCCGCTATTTATGGAAACTACCGTTGAGGGCTTAGGGTTCGGAGCCTGCCAAAACCTTTAGGGCGCCCTCAGCCTCAGACTAGACAGTTCAGTGTAAGTATAATCCACTTATCATCGTACTCAGAACCCACGATAACAACGTAAGGGGGCTTGGGAGCATTTAGGACTGTCCCAACTGTGTAACAGTAGCGTTTAGGGTTAAAGGTTTAGGGTGTTACAGGGTTCGGGCTTCTTGGCGAAGGGACTCAGGGCGTCTCAGAGGGTTCGGGCTTTGAGCCTAGTTGCCGTGCTTGGAGTTTAGGCATTCCGGACAGGCGACAGTATGGTTTAGGGGTAAGATCCTATGGATTACGGACTTCATGGTTTCCAGATTGAAGACTTTCTGGAAGGCCTCAGGTAGGGAGATACTCAGGCAGAGGAACCACTTGAACCACCAAGCGAACATGAGGGAAGACTGGGAGATCTTTGTGAGGCTCAGGTATTCCAAGCTTAGGTATAAGGTTTGCTGTGGTGCAATAGCACAGGTAGTTGGGCTACAAAGTCATCATCGGTTATTGGTGATAAGTGAATCCTTCACGGTTGTGGCTGGGCTTTAGAGCATACATCATAAGCCCCACCACACCCTGAGCCCCAACGCTTCTAGCAGCGAAATCGTATACTCGAAGCCCCTCCGCCGGATTGTCAGCTCTAGTCTAAACTCCTAGTATCCCCCATCATGACCCCTATAATGCTCCCACACAATCCCCTGTATAAGTTAGGTGGACCCCCCACCCAGTAATAGTGACTATAAGGAATAGAAAGGATTATATTAGGGTCCTCTTTTATTCCTATTATACCACTATTACGGGGTGGGGGGTCCTCCTAATGTATAAGGAGTTTAGACTAAACCTCAGACGAAGAGCCCAATAGCCGGTCCTACATTATCCAGCTGCTGCCCTCGGACATACCAATTCTTCCCCGTGCGATGCCGCCACAAATGGGCGTTTCCATGCATAAGGGGCCCCAATATAGACCCCAACTATACTACAGGGACTCCGAAAAAGGCGATCCCAAAATTTTTACAAACATCCAGGTGACAAGCGGCACCAAATTGAGGGAGATGGGGATTCATCTAGATTACCTCCGAGGTAGAATGGTAAAGCCTGTATAAATCCCCTTACATTTCTGACTTCCCCTATTCAAATCCTCGTAACCTGGCTAGACTTCAGAAACCCAATCAACCCCGAAAGGTCCACCGGCAGTCCTTGTTGGCCTTGGCATTCTCCGCGGCTTTATGCTCCGCCATCTTGGGTGGATACCGAGTAGCACACAAACCCTAAACCCTAAGCCCTGAACCCTAAACCCTAAACCCTGAACCCTAAACCCTGAACCCTACACCCTAAACCCTGTACCCTACGCCCTAAACCCTGTACCCTACACCCCAAACCCTAAACCCTAAACCCTGAAGCCCAAACCCTAAACCCTCGCAGATTTGGGGGCTCAGTATGTTGCTTCGGGCAGGTGCAGGTCCAGGTCCTCAGGAGCCCTCCAGGGGGCCAATGACAGGAGTTCTGAAGATCAGGATCAGAATTTAGGGTTTAGGGTTTAGGGTTACCACATAGGGCTTAGGGCTTAGGGATACTGACGAAGCTTCTAAGGATCTACAGGTTAGGCGGAACCCCCCCCACCCTAATCTATAGGATTTGGACCTCCAGAAACCCCTGGAAGGGGTCCTGTACTTGGAAGTAGGTAGAATTACACAAGAGTCTTAACACTCCCTAAACCCTAAACTTTCTGGAGATGGTTTTGAAGCTTCAGGCTTGGGGCCTAGTCTCGGTTCAGTTCCCCGGCGAGCAGGGGTGTGCGCTACTTCTGGGTACCCCTACGGGCTATTAGACCTTAAGGGTACCTTAATCTACCCTTAATAGGGACCTAATAGGGAATTTTAGGGTCTAATAGCCCATAGTGGTAGCAATGAGAGCATTCCTGAAGGCTGTCTATTCCAGCATCTAGGAGGCCTTGCGTTCGGGAAGGTTGGGTTCAGACTTTGTCAGTCTGGGGGATTACGATTGATGTTCTACTACAGTATACCACAGAATGGGAGTATGTAAACATTGGGGGGGGTGGGGGGGACTAGTAGGAGGAGGAGTAGTGCTAGGAGCCAGCCTGCTCCCACGATTTTTTACCGCATCAGGTACTGTATTACTATGGCAGTACTACATTGAACCTTGAACCTATTTGTACCCAGCTTGCCTCCACACGCTTTGAAATGACTCCCGAACATCCTGAAACCCTAAACCCTACACCCTTCTACCCTCCCCCTCTCACAAGATGACATGGAGCCGGAAGGACAACCCCAAAAAAGGGCCGCAAGCCAGGAATTTTGGGGGTTCCAAGTTTGGGCAAGTGAAAGCTCAATCCAGAAAAGCTGCGCTGCTGCTAGGGTTTAGTTTTTGGGTTATTTAAAGCACTTGAACTACGGCCCTTAGATGGATCCTGCACATTTCTTGTTCTGATAATGGCAACCTATGGAGTCCTTTGATCCCAGAATAACCCCCGTATAACCCAGGTTGCTATCGCTTGCTGCATCTTGTCGGCATTGTCTGTTCCAGTTGGTTGTCGACTATGGCGGCCTTAAATGCCGACCCAAAACTCTAATCCTTATAGTCTCCCCTAAGTAGATAGAATAGGGGTTATGGGGGTCTTGTTAGAATATACCCAAGCCCATATTCTATCTACTTAAGGGGCCCTAAAACCTAAACCTAAATAGTAGTTTCCAATCTATTTTCCATTATCCCAATATCACCCCTATACTCTATCTACTTAACGGGGACTATAAATCCTACTTATCAACCCGTAACGGCTCTTTTGGTAACCTTCACTTCGGCCCCGCGACGTCATCCCAAAATCCCAAACCCTAGACCACGGAGCTATAGTCCCCCCTAAGTAGGAAGAACATAGGGGTTACATAGGGGTTATATGGGGATAATGGAAAATAAAATGGAGACTGCAATTTTGGGCTTAGGGTTTAGGGCCCCTTAAGCAGATAGAATGTGGGCTTGGATATATTATAATAGGATCCCCATATACCCCATATTCTATCTACTTCAGGAGGGGCTGTAGGCTAGAGGTATTTTTGGGGGCCACTTTAGCCAGCCTCGCCAGCATGGAATGTTTAGGTTTCTAATCCCTGAAGCAATGATCTGGCTGCTCATTGAGGCTGCTAACAAAACAGATTTCATGTGAGCCATAGACTCCTTAAAGGGGGTTTTACCGGGGATTATATGGGGGAGTGTTGCAGGGGCTGCCAACAAAGGTGAGCTTGTCATGTTCTGGCTTTGTATCTAGGAAGAATTTTAAGAATTGTTAAGGTGGACTCAAAACCTTCAACTCTACAAAAGTACTCCAAGCTTTCAGGCAGTGAAATGACGCTCCCCCGCCGCGCGACATGATCCAAACACCCAACTTCACGTGTAGAAGCTCACTGGTGGCCCTAGTTAGGGGTTTTAGGGTCCTGGGGCTTGGTGTTTAACGGTAGATGTCCAGGCTTTAGGGTTTAGGCCTCAGCCCTTCACTCCAATCAACAAGCTGAAAACTTTCAAAAAACTCCCCGGGCTTGGCAACTGACTTGCTTTAAGGCGAAGTCGTAGCCAAGTTTGAACATTTCCTGTCATCCGGGATCTTTGTTGCCGCAATCCATAGTATGAACTTCTAGCATCCCCCTTTATAAGCCCTATGCTACTCCCCTAAATAATCCTCTACATAACCCCTCTCAGGAGGTTACACGACAGTTCATATAATCGTTTTTGGGTCCTCATTTTAGGGGCTAATTAAGGTCCCCTTGCTATCCTGCTAGGCTCGAAGATTTGGGCTCTAGAGTCTAGAGTTTTGGGACTTGATTTTTGGATCTTAAGCTTATAAGAACCTAGAACTCAGAGTTTGGAATTATTGGGTTTGCGGTGTTGGGTTTAGAGTTGTATAAAGGTTTAGAACTTAGAGTTTGGAGCTGTTGGGTTTGGGGTTTGGGGTTTAGACTTGTAGAAGGGTTTGGAACTTAGAGTTTGGAGTTTTTGGGTTTGGGGCTTTGCGTTAAGAGCTCATAACGGTTCAGAACTTAGGATTTGAGATGTTGGGGGTTGACAGTTGTAGGGCTTGACAGCTTGGGGTCACCTTAAACCCTAGTCCCTAGGGTTTATAGTCCCCCTGAAGCAGATAGAATATGGCTTTGGACATATTAGAATAAGATCCCCATATACCCCATATTCTATCTACTTAAGGGGGACTATAAGTTTTAGGGCTTATGGGCTCAGAGTTACCATGAACAACCATTGATATCCTACTTGTCCTGGTAGTTCCTTATTCTAAGCCATATGTGGGGCCTTACAAGACATCATAACTCATACCCTACCTTTCTGGTAGGGTTTTATTGCACGCCTTCATTGGAAACTCAGAGGGACTGTACAAAAAGGTAGGTTTGTGCTAGTTTTGGATTACGCGATGAGGTAGCAGGGTCGGAGGTCTCCAGGACTGGGGGACACCCGTGACTACAGTTCACAAAAATCCTGCATGACCTGAGTAGAATAGACGATCGGTTTAGGGTTTAGGGTATAGTTCCAAAATCTAGAAGTACTAAAAAAAAAGCACAGCAGAAGGGGTTTGGGTTACCTCCTGCTATAATGAGGAAAGCTGCCTTCCTGTATACTACCATCTTCCAGGATGTTTGGTTTAGGGTTTAGGGGTTTAGGGTGTAGGGGGTCTCAACCATTTAACCCGATATATTCCAGCATTTGTGTGAATTTTTAGTATCTTGGGCCGCGAGCGTTGCTCAGTGTTGCGAGACAGGTTCACCCCTTCCTAGTTAATATAGAAGGCTGAACAAATATCCATACATTCCCTGACAAATCTTATATGCCTGTAATATGATAGGCCTCAAACTCTTTTCTTGTACTTGTCTAGATCAAGCCGCTAAATCCGCTCCCTTTACTTCCAACTTAAGGAGCCCGAGTGCAGTTGAAGGTTTAGGGCTCCACTGCAAGGATATCCTTTTCCACCATATGGTAGTCTCCATGAGCAAGCCGGGCCCCAAAACAAACAGATGGACCTTATTGTCAAAGGGAGCCTCTAAAAGGGTACCCCTAGCCTTGGGAACCTCCAATCCCTATGAACCACACTATATCATCCCAGTTTCCATTTGATTCTCCATGAATGGTGAATCATAGCCCTCAACCCTAAACACTAAAGCTAAACCCAAACTTTGATTAGCCCCCATATTCTTTGTGCCTCATTGCTGAGCTGACCAAGCTGGCCATCCATCTTTTTCTTCTTCCTACCACAGAGCGTGGGTTTAGGGTATAGGGCTTAGGCCCCAGGTACCCCCTCTACGTCGCCTGTATACCCACAGATCTAGACTCTATTTAAGGGTACTCTATTTGTGGGGCCAGGTCCGGCCGAGATTTAAGACGGGCTCAAGGATTTCGGATTCGAGTTTATCATTGGGCGTTTGAGGCTTTGGGTTTGAAGGGCACTGGATTGGGGGAAGCATGCTGCAACCTGGAGAAGGGTGTGAGGTGATCATGCTCATGGATACATGGGCAGTAATTATATTACACTCCCAGCCCGCGCATGCTCTAAAACAAGTGCTATCACCGAGGGACAGGGAGTAGCCAGTGATACTGGTCGAATTCGGTTGAGGCTCGTGGGCCTTGAGAGGTTCCTTGAAACCCTGAGCCTAAAAGCTTCAACCACCTCTTAGACGGACAGTCCTTACAGGAGGCATGCCCTACAGGAGCGTGAATGCTTAGAACCCTATGCCAGAACTGTAAATCACAATATGAACCCTGTCCGAAATCACGATTTCAGCTGCTCCCTAGGAATATCTAGGAATACTCATCACAGAAATTAACAATGTTTCCCAGGGACCTTCCCGTAAACGCCAAGCACTGTCTTGCGCGAGCCTAGTTTCCTCATCTGACTCCTCTTCAACGGGCCTGGCTCAGATCAACTTTAGTGTTTAGGGTTTAGGGTAAGCATCGTACCAAAAATTGCAATGTATAAGGGATAATGGAAAAATAACATGGAAAACTACTATTTAGGCTTTAGGGTTTGGAGTTTGGCGGCTTATGGTTTAGGATTATCGGCACCATACGAGGCTATAGGATACCACCTGCTTGTAGCTTCAGTTTACTTCTACCTAGGCTTCGGGGCTTCGGGGGCTAAACAGCAAAAGGACTGCCTGCCCCTCAGCCTGAACCCATGTTTCTCCGAGAGCTCTTTCCGAGCCTAAACCCTACACTATCCCAGAACCCTGGAGAGGGTTTAGGGTTTAGGGGTTTAGGGTTCAGGGGCACATCAGGAATGAACACGCTTGAAACAGCCAAAGCATCCTTTCACGGAGTCAACCTCAGAGCTATATGAAGGCTTCCGAAGCTGTGTGGGGGCAGTGACCCAATATTAGAAAATCCCATGGAAATTGACGTGGGCATTTTCCTACTATAGTGGCTTTCAAAATTCAGGGTCCCATTTTTGGGGGTACGTATTCTTAAGACTATAGTAGATTTGGGTGTATGCAAGAGGACCCCCATAAACCTGAAACCCTAGACCCTAACTAACCTCTGCCTGAGCTTCCGGCTTGGGTCAAGCTACTGCTTCGGTTTTTTGTGGTTTGTGGTAGATGGCATTATTCGCAGCATTGTGAGGTTTTGTAAGCCTCTCATATGTGCCTTGACTAGTCGTAGGGGCCTCTATAGTAAGAGTAGTGCTGAAGCATACACCACATCATATATATATATAGGATCTATGAAGAGGCCCCTTATGAAACAGGTCAATCCACAAACCACTGCAAATTCCAGAATCCCAAAACTCCGGACTGTGTCAAACTGCCCACAAATTCACATCTCAGGGAGAAAAAAAAAGGCTTTCTTTCACTCAAGAAGGATGCCGCATGCCGTGGTTTCGGTCTCTTCGCTCCAGCGGAGTAATTCTTATGTCTACTGAAGAACACTGCACCATAACCCAAAACCCTAACACTGAACCCTGAACCCTAAAGCCCCACAAGCCCTGTCATGAAATCCTCAACACTTTGGCCACCCTGTACCATGCAGCCCAAACAGGAGTCTGAAACCCCGAAATGAGGTGCCTACTTTCCTCTAAGCCTTAAACCCTAAAGTTTCGGGTTTAGGGTTCAAACCCGGAACCCGCTAAGGCGCGCAGAGAGCTTAGTTGGGGCGCTCTAACCTAAAACTGAACGAGAGAGACCCTTGCACCCGAGGTGACCTCGGACCCTACCTCACACCCGAAGACCTTCTGCTTTAGAACCTCTTTGGATTTCATAAGCAGTTCTGTACTAGAAGGCCCCGAAACTGAAACTCTTTTGGATTTTCTAGGATTTCATATACAGATGTGTACTACAAGGCCCTGAAACTGAAACTCTTTTGGATTTAAAAAAGGAAGCCCTCAACTCTATTGGCCTCTTCCGGTTTGCGGAGCCAGAGTTCAATGCAGCCTGTCTAGCTATAGTCCCCCTTAAGTAGATAGAATATGGCTTTGGGTACATTATAATAAGATCCCAATATACCCCATATTCTATCTACTTAAGGGGGACTATAAGTCCTACCCGAAGGGTCAGGGTTTTAGGGTTTAGCGTTTAGGTTTTTAGGGAGGGCTCCCGTACTGGCACTTTGCAGCCTAAGTGTCTACCGCATAGGCGCATGGACTTTTTGTGAACCGCTTTTAGGGGTCTGGGGTCTAGGGTTTAGGGTTTAGGGTGTGGACACATTGGTGAGGACATGCTAGGTTGAGGCACAAATCAAACTCAATTTGAAAGCTGATGCCCATCCCAGTTTCTGAGTTCCCTAGGATCTCAGGATTAGAAAAAGGCTACAGTTTCATTCTTGACAGAGAATACAGGAACCTCAGGGAGCACCTATCTGAACCCAAAGACTTTGCCCAACAATTGCCATTGTACCTCGTTGTTAGTCTTATGAGCCATAGTCTAAACTCCTAGCATCCCCCCTTACTCTATACGTCGTAATCCCCACAATAACCCCCTTTAAGGAGTTTATATTACTGCTCTTATGATTTTGGAGCCATTGTTTTACCAAGTTTCTAGGTGCTGGTACCCAACTACGAGTAAATTGAGGAGCCCGAAGCCCTAGGGCTTAGCTTGTGGGCCATCTTTTTCAGTTCTCTTGCCAGCCATGTTCAGGTTAGGGTTTAAGATTTCGCGTGTAGGGTTTAGGGTGAGAAGAGGGACATTAAGGATGACTTGATGTTTGTGGTTTTCGCAGGTTCTGCGGCATTGCCGGGCCTGAAAAAGGCGCAGGATGTAAATTCTGAGGAGCCTGTGGCCAATGGCAGCCCATCCAAAAATGCTGCACCTTAACTGCCTGGAAACCATGACCGACAATCAGTACACTTCACGTTGCTTCAAGCTCCTACCCTAAACCCTAAGCCCAATATTCTTTGGGATCCAAAGTTTCCAGGTTCAAATTGCATCAGCCGTTTTCGAAAGCTGCGTGCCGAGGGCAGGGATTCATGAGAGGATTCAGGTAACCTGGCCCAACAAAGACTATATATCACCCCATCACGTTGGGTATAATACGCCAGCTTCAGGGTCCTGATTTAGGGGGTTGGAGTTACTAACTTCTCCCTGATCAGCTTTAAAACGAGAACAGCCAAAGTGCCTGACTGGGATGCGCGGGAGTCAACATGATGGTCCCGCTGGGGCTACCCCAGCTTATGTACTCATAACTGACAACGAAATGTAGCAAAATCCCGAACAAAGAGCTGCGCAGTCATGGAACGGATATGGTAGGTTGTCAACATTCTGGTCCCGTTTTGGGTCCCTGTTAGAACACAGCCCCCGATATCTGAGCTACCCAAAAAGGGACAGGTTTAGGGTTTGAGGGGAGACATTTGAGGAACCCTGATTCGGGATAGAACCAAGTTATTGTTGAATTGAGCTTTGACATCGGACCACCTTAGTGTACAAAGAAGGGGTTTAAGCTGTAGGTAGCTTCCGGAATTACAATTTCATTCTGGCCCGGCATGAAAGGACAATTTCCAGCACAGGTGGCGTTTCTTGCAGCCATAGCTGTCCATGTAAAGCTCTCCAACAAGTAAACTCCCAAAAGCCTCAACCCCAAAACTTGTTGCCCATACCCCAGAGGCAAAAACTGCCCCAGCCTCTGACCGTCTCGAGTTACTCCCATTGCAGTTATATTATAATCAACAATCGACTTCTACACACGACCGCTACAGGGTGTGGTATCCAAGCTACAACCAAGAACCGTGAGCCCTTAACCCTACACCCTAAACCCTTAAAAACTCGAACAAGGCCGGGCCTTCTGTTTGAAGGCCTGAACTTCGCTAAGTACGGAGCCCTCTGGTGCCTGGCTTGGACTGACTGGCTTCCTGTTAAGGAACTTACATTAAGTCACCAAGACTGGGCATATAGGGTTTAGGGCTTCACTTACCATACGATGGGTACATAGTGAATAATGAGGTTTCCTTCTTCGGGTAACCCTAAACCCTAATCCCTGAGCCTAAGCCCTAACCCCTAATCCCTAAACCCTCTTTCCCCCCTAATATAATAACTTAATCTAAGTTGTTAACATAGCAAAGACATGCCAAGGCTGTAGGTCTGGGAGGGGATTTGGAGGTTTCTGGCTTTAGGGCTCTAGAGTTTCTGGTCTAGGGGAAGGGTTACACGAAACGGGGGCTTTGCCTCTAAAGACTGGAGTCCTGTCAACTGATGACTGATGGGTTTGAAAGTTAGCTTAAGCTGACCTAGGGTTTATCTAGGGACTTCAGGAGGGACCCCTGATAGGGACCCTTAATCCCATTACCATATACAACCTTTATATAGTCATTATATAACCCCTATATCTTTAGGTAGTCCCCATATTAACCCCCATACATAAGCTACAAGGGTCCCTATTAGGGGTCCCTCCTAAAGTCCTTAGAGTTTAGGGCTTAGGGTTCGAGGCTCTTGGGTCTTTCGAGCTTCTTGGGCATGGCAAAATTTTAGGGTTGCCCTCAACTGACTGGCGCTTATGCGGGGAAGCGAAACACTATAACCAGCTCGCAATGGACAATCCGTAACTTACCCCCTGGCAATGTTACCCTCCCAAAGCCTAAATGTATGCATGTATCCCCATATAACTCCATAATCCCTCGGTTACCATAAAAGTCAGTTGCTCTAAAAAAGGCCCCTATGATTCACTATATACCCATATTACGCTAACTTAAACCCTGAAGCCTAGGCCCTAAACCCCTTGTTCTGGTAGCTTAATTTCAGTTCCTTAAAAGCAGCCCGGGAAGAACTCTAAACCCTAAGCCCTTAATTTAGGTTCCTTAACAGTTAAACCCTAAACCCTAAGCCCTAAAACTGCAACCCAGGAAGAGTGGGGGCACGTAGCCGCGAAGTCCCAAAGCCGTCGACTCAAAACCGGAAACGCCGACATGCCGCAGTCACTAACTTGGGACCCCAAAACGCTTAAAACCTAACTCCTCGACCTATAGTCTAAACTCCTAGTATCCCCCTTAATAGCCCGTATATTCTCGGAGCTTGCACCATAGTTCACCCGGGGGTTTCGGGTTTAGGGTGCTGGGGCTTGGGTTTTTAGGGTCTGGTACGAGGAATGTGTGAATTTCCATCAAAGGTTTTGGGAAGCTTTTGGGAATAGTAGCGATGGGTTTAGGGTTAAACCTTACCTCTTAACCCCCCCTGCCCTTGGCCCCTACAACCCATCCTCGCCATGCATCCTACCCAGCCAAGGGGCCCTTCATGATCAGAAAAGAATGCTGTGGGTGGGAGGAGGGCTGAAATAACTAAACACAACTAACACATCCACCGAATATTCATTCTGAACAAGGAATGCAGGATCATGTTGCTTGTTGTTAATTATTCCCTAAGCCCAAAACCCAAAACACCCTGAACCTGAACCGCTCTCTGGGGGACCATAATACGAATGACTAGACTCCCTATAAACCCTTGTATAACCTCAGTGTCCGTTTCATGTTCCATTTCCTGTTCGATTTGGTTCTCCATTACCCTAAATCCTACGCAATACATGAAGACATATATGTGTGTGTGTGTAGAACCCTATAACCCTTCCCACTACAGCTTCTTGGTAATCATTTAGGCTCTGACACCCCCCAAACCCTAAATCCTAAATCCTAAACCCTAAATCCCAGACCCTAAACCCTAAATCCTGCACCCTAAATCCTAAATCCTAAACCCTAAATCCTAAACCCTAAAGCCTACATTAATTCTGAGGCCTCCTCCTCATCCTCATCCACCTGCTGCGGAGGCAAGGATGCTCTGGCTGCCTGTGGACGTGGTGGTAACCCTCCTACGGCTTAGGGTTTGGGATTTAGAGTTTGGGGTTTAAGATCTAGGTTTAGGGTTTTGGGGTTCAGAGTTTAGGATTTAGGGCTTAGGATTTAGGGCTCTAGAATCCCAGTTTCCATTTCATGTTCGGTTGCTCGTTCCATTCAGTTCTCCATTCCAGTCGAATATTCCTAATTAAGCCCTCTGTAGTCCTGATGAGTATCCTATGCATCGCCTGACGGCTTGGGTATGGGCTCTGCGCTTCCATAAAAACTTGGAACCTGACAGAGTCCTTCTGAAGCCTATTTGGGTTCTGAGTTGAAATAGGATTTATTTCAAATGCAGGATATGCCACATGGGTAGTACAGCTGGGGAGGAATACTAGAGATATATTATGAGAAATTACTCAAACTTCTATTTCTGCAGGCCGATGTGAGCTATTATAGTCTCTACTGCAAGGAACATTACGGGGGATACTCGGAGTTTAGACTACAGCTCATGTTGTTGAGGCATGTTGGCTTGCAGGTTAAAAGTCAGGCAATGCATCGGCTGGACTCAAGCCGACGGTGGCTAAGTGCAGCAGAGTTTTGGGATTTAGGGCTTCAGGCGTTTCGGGGTTTGAGGCATTCTGGCGTCTGGGTCGCCATGGGCTCAAACTTGGCTATATACGATGAAGAATTACCCCACTGAAGATGAGAAGGGAATAGGGGAGAACACTTTCCTAAGGATTATATTAGGGTCATATTCCCTTACTCCCTACTACTGTATCCACCAGTAAGAGTAAGGTTTGAACGAGGGCCGCTACCATTCCACTACCTTCTCTTGCATGTCTGCACGCGTTTCTCCAGTAGTGTGTGGCTGGGCTGCTGTTAAGACACTTTTTTTTAAGTTACTATAATACGGTGAAAATAGGGGTTGGGGATTAATTGGGGTTTAGCTTAGGGTTTAGCCCTAAAGCCTGCACCCTATACATATTATGGTAACACAATTTAAGTTCCTTAAAGCAACCCAGGTGTCGCAAATCCGCCACCAGGAGGGCCCGCGGAGGAAGATGCAGTGCCAGACCCCCGCGACCCTCCAACCTTAAACTCCTAACCAATATCCCTCAACCCTAACCCCTAGCCCTGAACCCTTAAACCCTACGTAGCCCGCAAACCTGAATCCCTAAACCCTACTCCCTTGACCCTATTCCCTAAATCCTGATCCCAAAGCCCTAAACCCTAATCCCTTGACCCTGATCCCTGAACCCTCATCCCTTAACCCTAATCCCGTACTTTGATCCCTAAACCCAAGCCCCTCAAGCCTACAATCCCTTGACCCAAATCCCTAAACCCGAAGCTCTAAACCCTAAGCCTTAAACCCTAAACCCTAAATCCCAATACCCTAAACCCCAATAACCTAAACCCTAACCTTCAAAATCCTTGACTGAGGGCAGCTCCAGCGACCCCGCGGCGGGCTCCGCCGGATGGTGTCCTGGAACCTCCAACGGTCACATCGCTCAGGGTTTTAGTGTTTTAGGGGTTTAGGGTTTTAGGGGTTTAGGGTTTTAGGGTTTTAGACTTGTAGGCTTTTAGGGGTTTTAAGGGTTTAGAGTTTTGGGGGTTTAAGGGGTTTAGGCTTTTAAGGGTTTTGGGGTTGAAGGATTCCAAGGGTTTTACGGGTTTAGGGTTGTGGGGGTTTTGGGTTTCAGGGATTCAGGTTTGGGGAAGCGGGTTAGGGATTCGGGGTTTAGGGGTTAGGGATTTGGGGAGCTTTGGGGAAGAGCGTCGGGGATCACAGCTTCAGGGTATCAAAATTTAGGGTTGCAGGGCGCAGCGAATTCTGCAGTTTGGGGCTTCAGGGTATCAGGACAAGGGGCATCGGGATCGTGTGCATCAGAAGATAGCCCAGGGGTTTAGGAATTGAGGCTCCAAGGCTTGGGTACCTGTAGGATCACAAGAATACTCAACCCTAAATCCTAAACCCAGGCGTATCGGCTGTCAGGTTGCACGTGCAAGCCCCAGTTTTCTTTAGCATCCTTCGCAGCCATAGACCACACCGCATCCTGAAGGGATGGCGGAACAGTCGAGCAGCTGGGTGAACCCAGCAGTGGCTACGTTTCAGACACAGC